>VYZW01023017.1:438888-462256 GCA_013401315.1 Balaeniceps rex
GCAGGGGGTTGGACTGGATGGCCTCTACAGGTCCCTTCCAACCCAAACCATCCTATGACTCTATGCAAGCTGCACAGGCACAACCAGCGATGTGAGTCAAAACTAAGCCAAAGGCAAGGCGGCGCATGGGAATTTGGCCAGAATGTCAAATCCCATTCACAAAAAGAAACAACAAATACTTNTGATTTTGGAGCCCAGCCACTTAACAGTGCTCTCCAAGTTATTTTCAAGATGCAATGAGTGTCTTTGCTCTCCAATGAAGTGCAGTACACCATACCTGTCTTCTTACCTAACAGTGCGGTCGATGGAACAGTGTCTGATGATACTTTGAGATGGAATTCCGTTCACCCACACGACACGGATCAATGGAAATCAACAGAAGATCAATAGGAAAAAAAGTTACAAAAAATGAAAACAAGGTTAGCTGTATCTCACACTCAGAAGATTCAGTCTATAGGTCATATTGGGAAACGTACAAAAACAAAGAAAATTTAGAAATGAAAGAAAAGTCTGGCACTAGTACCTGAGTAGTAGGAATTCAACAAAGATTTGCTCTGAAGGGTTTTGCTTTGGACAGAAAATGAACAAGGAGAGGGTGATGCTAGGTAGGAAAGACATAAGGAAAAGACTTTAGACATATATTAAGAGAGAGAAAGAGAACAGGGAGAATGTTCCTCAAAGAACACAGTAATATGGGATCTATAAGGCTTATCAAAATGAATTATATTTTTCATCTCAACATGCATATTACATTTATTACATTGTCATCATGATGGATTTTCTGTAATATAAGCACTCCAGACCCCAAATATAGTATTATAGTTATTGTAAATCAATGTGTCCCTACACAGGATACACAAATAGGACTATATTCTAGATCTCCTTTTTTTTAACCACAGGAACAAACTGATGTTTTTGTCTCTAGGAGAAAGATCCTTAAAAACGACCCCCAAAATACAAACTACAGAGAATCAAATACAGTATTAACAGTAAAATAAACCTCCTCAAACACAATGTACACTGGTACCATAAAAATACACAGGTAGGGTAGCAATTTTTTTTTGTTAAAAAAATACAAGATAACAAGGGACTTGTTCTTCGACCCAGGACTGTTCATAGCAAATCCTATAATCCTTTTCCCTGTGAGTTGGGTTCTTTCAGCAGGACAAGCATCCCTGCTTTCTCCCATTAAAGCATTAGCTTTCTCTGGACAAGAATCCACAAATTATTTCCATATTAATCAAATATTTATGGAAAGGAGGCAGAGCTCAACATCTTCACAGTAGATTCTTTTCTTGATAGTAAATTTATGAGGCTGGTTTGTATCTACAATAGCATACATGTACATTCTTATGGTAATCCATCATTTCTGAAGGCATATTCTTTTATCGTTCTGCATTCACTCTTAGAGTTACAGGCATTTATTTATCTCCTCCTCAAAATGTTGGGAAACAAGCTAATACAAATCTCAGTACATCAGAAAGATGACAATAGATAACACAGGAAAAAATATTCCATAATCCAATAGAAGTAGATAAAATCCAGTATACAACAAAGTAATTTCAGAAGCAATTTTTGTATCTCTAGAACAAACACCACTTAAAAAATTCAAGTTATTCTATGGGGTGAACCAAAGAAGTCACTAGTCTAGGGAGTTTCATAAAGTCTGCAGAATTACATCCTAAGCAATATATAATCATCCAGTAAATGAACTCGCTCTCGTTCTGCATTCTCCTGCCATATTTTCAGACTTACACCACTTGAAAACGCATTAAAATAATCAAATTTCTCACAGCATAGTCTGCTGGAGTTCTGGCCCAGCTGCCGTCAAGCCATAAAATATCTCTCATTTGGGGCCTCTTATATTTTCTCCCCTGTGTTTGTCAGCCTAAACCAGACCCTCCCCTTACTGTACTTGGAACATGGCCATTTTTACAGATGTATAAAATAAGGTCTAAAAAGATTAATTTGTTTGCCCAGGGTCACAGAGCAAGTCAACAGTCAGGGCCTGGAGTGGGACTCGATTTTTCCGAAGTTTGGGAGCATAAAAGAACTCGCTGGGCCATACTGCCTTTCCAGGAATTGCTAACGATAAATTACTTAGGCAGCTGAAGATATACACCTCACTTCAGTGAGTTTGATTAAAAACATTACCAACTGAGGTTTATGAAATGAACCATATTTGTGAGACAGGGAGTTAAAATTCTAGATTATTTCTTTAGAAGAAAAAGGGGGAAAAAAAACCCACCAAAAAACAAGTTTCCCAAAACTTTGGAGAGCGCATTCTCAAAATCAGTCAGGCAGTGGCTTGTGTAACGAGAGATGGGTACACAGTGCCGCTACCTAACCAGAGGTTTTTACAAGCACTGGTGTGTGTGCAATCACAGGGAACACTTCCAGAGAGGATTTCACGTCAGGGTAGAGATTAAGACTCCATTTAAAGGTCTCTTCATACTCCCTGGAGTGGCACGTGGGGCCACACGGATCCCTCAAGGCATGCAGAATGGTGGAGGCTCCTTCCTATTCTGAAAATGGTTCACCCTCGCTTTTTGTAAGATTTTCTGAACTAGCAAACCCCACAAAAATCCCAAACTGGTATGAAAACCAGTAAAAGGGATTTTGTTGTGTTGTTTTTTTTTTTTCCCTTTTATGCCTTTGATGAAATTTGGCTTTAATACTATTAATTTTAGAATTTTTCACTACAGAAAACATCCCAGGGTCGTGACCCTACAGGTCCTTGGCCTGCATTTAGCAGGTATCCTAACTGGGAGTGAAAATTATCTATGGGGTAGGAATAAGAACTAGATCTTGATGTAATTGTCTGTTGCGATGTGCAGCAAATCTAAAGACCTTTGCATTTCATTCATCACAAAGCCATGCAGGACCTGGAGAGGTGTGAATTTAGATGGTTCTTGGTTCAAAATGATCCTGAACACCCCGAGTGCCACTTACCTACAGCTTCCTTTTATCTCCTTGTTCTCGCTCGCAAAAGCACAGTAACTTGGTAACTGTACAACAGTGCTCACTAATACAAAGCTCAGTTCCCTACAGCTTCCAAAACGCTGTCTTCAGACTGTGCTTCTGCACATAACATTAAAGCAACCTACCTAATCTGTATCGGTCTCAGTCCTGAAGGTTGTCTGGAAAGCAGTCTCCTCCCAAATGGAGATGTCACAAAAGTTAAGCACACCCTAATAAATCAGTCTCTAGCAAAACTGGCTGCATTTTAAGAGATTAAATCCTCAGAATCAAAAAGATCCTGCCAGAAACCCCCCAAGGATGTCAAGATGGCTGTGCTGGTGACATGGCATTCTCCTGGAGAAGCTCTATCCATGGCATTTTAGCACTGCAAAGCCAGAAGAGCAGTTCCTTTGTGCAGGACATATCATTAGTGCATCATCACTAACATGCTATACCACTGCTTCTCCAATCACATGCACGGGCTGCCAAATTGCACACAATTTAGGTGCAATAACAACCCCTTGTGCACCCTTCTGGTCAGTGCACAGATGCTGGTGGATGATTTTAGGCCCACCTTGTCTTCAATTTGTCATCTCGTTTCATAATAACCCTGCACCAAGTCAATGCCTACACGTGACTGTGCTGTGCCACTCGGAGGAAAATGCCACTGCTTTCCAAATGTTCCTGGAAACTGAGGAGCAGGCTCAAACACTGCAAGTATCATCATCTACCTTTAATGGACTTAGGCTATATTTTTATTTTTTAAAAAGTAAGATATTTGAGAAAATTAACAACTACAATAAGCCTGCTTCACCTCAACATAATCCCTGGGTAAAACCAGACAAGCTGGAATAGCCATGGACTAATCTATCTTTCAGCAAACACCTATTCTGATTCCATATGGTGTCAGAGACAGAGGCTGAGTCCGTAAAATCTCTTCAGTTTAAACTCCTGTATGTACCAGTAAGAATTCTGCCTGAATAACAACTAACAGTGTAGAATGGAAAGAGGGATGAGGAGTTTTGCTTTGGGCCAGGAAAGATAAATGCCCATTTCTCTTCCACTTTTCAGCAAGACCCGAGGGTCTCCCTGTTCCGGCACAGAGGCTACAGATCTTCCAGAATGTAATTACATTTGATAATGAACTCCTCTGCCAAACGATAAAATTCAAAACTACAAATGTGCAACAGGACTGTGTGCTCCTGAGCACTGCACTGGCCTCGACAAGGGACTCCATTGCACGCAAGCAGCAGGACTTCATGGATCACACCATCTGCAGGAGTTTATGTTGAAAATAGAAGCATTTCCCCCTAAACCACTGAGATAGAGTAGGTGAAGAAATCTGCATTTTTACCAACAGCAGAGACAGAAGGATAGCAACTCTTAGTGGTGAAAGAATCACTGTTACTTCACCGCATACTTTTTTCAGAGTTGCCTGTAAAAGCACCCGAGTCTATGTCCCCTCAGAAAAGGAGGAGCTGATAAGCAGAAAGGCAGCTGCTCATTTTTGGTGTCCTTCATGATGCAGAGCACCAGGCAGCACCTGCTATGAGGAGGGGGACATTGCTGCTTCCTTTACAGTTGCTGGACCTGTCGGGGGGAGCTCCCCGCGGGGTGGCAGTGCTGTAGGCAGCAGCGAGACAGGCAGCAAATGGGGAGGCTACAGCTGGAGGGCAGACATGGGTTACTCAAAAACAGCAAAAATTCTCCTGCAGCACGAGCAGACCAGCGGCCAAGCTCGAGAGACTGTGGGAAGAAAAAAGCTTCTATAGGGACTCATGGAATTTGTTCTGTCTGAAAAGGCATTAAAACGATTGGGACAGGAAGGAAAAACTAGAATGAATGGCACATGCCCTGGAAGGACACTGACATCTGGAGGTAAACTTGTTTGCAACTCATTTGATAATCGTGAGGTTTCCTACTTAACAAGTTGTCTTGTTCTATTTTATTGCTTTTGTGAGCTAGCAAGGTGATCTCGGGATTGAAAACACTTAGCTTCTCTTGGTGGACTTTCTTCAAAAAGGAGGGGATATTTCCATGTCACTGCTACAGCCAACTCAGGCTCCCATAACTGAGGGTCAAGAAGGAGAGGATGACTACCTATCACGAGATATCTGCAAACACTATTTTCTGTTAGGAGGCAAAGGACAATTTAAGAAGGAATTTGACTGCTGCTTAAGACAGCCAGCTGATTTCAAAAGCTAGGATGGATAACCCCCCATAAAACTCTACTAGTTAGCAGGAAGGTTAAGAAGTTATCCTATTATGTTATTCAAAAGTTAGAGTAGGCCCGTATAGACCCTCAAGTATTACACTCTATTAAGGCAATTTTATAAAAAGGAAGTCTTTTGCCCATATAAATCCTGTATCAGCACGGGCACACTACTGCACAGAAGAGAACACCTCAGCATCCTGGACTTGGCAGTAAAAAATTTGGAGAAAACATGAAGGCTTACTGGTAATTGTTTCTCATGGATATAAAAAGGAAAAAAAGAAAAGAATCGGCCCATGACTTGACTCAGACTGTGTTATAGAGGGAGGTAGTGATAAAATCTGCAGTGATGTCAGACAAGCAAAGGACTAACAGCTTTAAAAAAAGAAAACCTGGAGGGATGCTTTTTTACAAAATTAGATACAACATATTTTCTATAGTTGCCATTTCAAGTAAATTACTCAGCTGTTTTAATTAGTCTCTCAAAATACCAAGGGAAAAAAAAACGAGGTCACATTACAGGCTCATCTCTTCTCTTATTTTCTGGTTGGGAAAAAAAACCAAAACTTTTAAAAATCCAAATTCTGAAGAAAGTATTAAAAATTTTGTTTTCCCAAAACAAGCTACCTTGCTACATTCTAAACAAGCTACCTTTGCTGTTTCTAGGATGCCTGTTACAATGCTGTCCTCTTCAATCCTGTCTTTCAGAGATATGAACCACTGACAACTCTTGCTGTCTCTTTAGGAGCCATAGCTACTGAGCACCTGAGAAAATCAGATCTTGACTCAAGTCAGTTTAATATCAGACAGGAGTGTTCACTGCTAGCCTTGACGGTCCCAAACACCTATTTATCCATCTCACAGATATGTTACACAGAGTGGCAGTAGCAACACATGCAGATGGAATTTGTCATGACCTATAGATAGAGGGGAAAAAAAGAATTCACTCAGCCTGTCCCACTCAATCTAAGATTACAAAGGTTTCAATGATCAAACACATTTTGTGCCATAAGCACTTCCATGTTAGTAATTAGGGGAAAAAACACTTCACTAAAGATGTTTAAGAAAGACAAAAGAGTTTTAGTCCATACTTGTGTTTCCGAGCTGTTCCCTGTTCAAACTAGCAGGCTAAGTGTCAAAAGAAGGAGTGACATTCCCATAGTGTCTAGTTTAAAATTTATTTAATATGAAAAAGTTTACAAATCCACCATGCAATCCACCATGCACTCAATCTGGATCTAGCAAGACTAAAGTATGACTTTGTGCTGCTTTACCCACAAAACTCTTCCAGCTACAGAGGTCTGAGTGGTTTACAAGTATTAACTAAGATTAATTTTACTGAACCCGTGTGGAGACTAAACGGAGGACACAGACAAAAGAAGAAATGCTGTCTTTCCATTCCAGTTCTCTAACCAGAAGACCATGCTTTCTTTCATAACAATTTCATACAGAAAATGTTATTTCATCCTACAAGTCAGCTAAGTGATTTGATTCGACTCTTCTACTCACAAAGGAAAAAATATTTCTGAAGAACAAATAAACATATGCCTTTTCGACTGTCTGATGGAGTTATTAGAACAGACTTTATAAATTATTCTCAGTAGATTTAGAGTCAGAAGGAATGCTCTCCTCCTGTCTGACAGTTAAAATAGGGGCAGTGTCAGAGACATTTCAGACAACTGATTTCTATTGAGCTTTTGCAATGATCTCTATCACTGTCATTCCTAGCTCCTCAATATTGTGCCCATAGGAATAGGTCCTTTTAAGAACCTAGAGCTCTCCAAGGGGGACATATCCATTGCAAGCAAGTTAAACTTACTGAATCCATTAACATCTTGGCAGCTGGAAGAAAAAGCTTCTTCATTGTGAACAGCACTGAGTTTGGTAGAGGTCTTGTCGGAAGTAGCCACGGGACCCATCTCCCTCTGCGTGCTGGTCTGAGTCTCCTTCTGCTTCTTGGCTAGCTTCCTTTAGGGTATTTTGAAGAGGGGAGAAATCAAGGTCAGTTTTCCCTCATTAAAAACAAAACAACGAGAAAATATTTTGAAAACCACGACTATCCCACTCAGTCAGACATGCAGGGCATGTGGCAAACCACACGAGAGGAAAGCCCACAACTTTTTAATATAACTGTTGTGGAGCACAATAAATATAGTGATACCAGTCTTTGAGCTTAGCCGTCCCTCCCAATAACTTATCTTGCACAAACCTGCATCACCCCAGCAGTAGGAGTGCTACATCATCCTTGAAGAGGGTGGCATAGGCAAAGCCCCTGGAGCGGGTGTCAGCCCCTCCAGGAAGAGCAGAGGGCACGGGATGAGGGCAGCGATCAGAACCGCTCACTTGGGGGTAAATGGGACATCTGCATCCATCCCACGGGGGCACCTGCCCTGGGAATTTTCTTTGAGTGCTCCAGTGGAGAGTGCGACCTGACCCTGTGCAAGCTGAGAGCTGGAGCAGGAGTTTTGCCCTGTCCCCAAGCCGAGCAATGAGGACAGCAGCCTCTACTGGATTTTTGAGACACACCCAAACTGCACTGAGGATCGACAGTCAGTGAAGGGTGGGGCAAATTAAAGGTTGAAGTTATTTTAGAAATGTCCAAATATGCCTCTGTTCTGGGAAAATGGGTCTTTTCTTCTTTCGAGGAGACGTCAAAAACATTGGCAAAAGCAGAAACACCGCCTGCTCTGAAAACACTAACAAAGCCAAGAACATAAGATGCTCCTCTTTTGCAAACACAGCTAATAACAAGAAAATGGAGAGAAGCAGGAAAAGTGAACTGCTAAGCTTCCACTGACATTTGACTGCCCTGTGCTTCATTCATATCAGAGAGCAAAACTGTTTAAAAATGAATGTGTGACATTCTACAACCCGCACCTTGAAAAAATATCACACAAATCCCTAGCACCAGCAAAGAACTTTGCTTACATGACTTCCGTAGATAAGAAAATAAAACAAAATAAAAGGAAGAAAAACAGATTATTGTAAGAAGGAGCTTTAGTTTTCTTTTTTCCCTCCAACTCAACATGAAAAAAAAATCCTAACAACTAAATCATTTTGCAAAGAGGTTTTTCTTCACTAAAATGACATGCTTATGATAAGTACTACCCATCTTTTAAACTTCATTAGATTTTTAAAAGGATATTCCTTGCAACTTATTCCAACAGGCTTTATTTATTCACAGCACACATCAGAGTGGCATTTACAAGCAAGTGCAAGCACACAGCTGAGCCCCAGCCCTTCACCAGATGGGTAGCTAGGCCAGTTACACTCATTTGCAAGGAAGGGTCAAAGAGAACTTAAACCTTTGCCTATGTCTGTGGGAAATGACTAGTTTAAAGCAAGCTGATAATCCAGACCAGGAGAGCACAGATTTACGGAGAAATGTCCAATGTTTGCTGCAAACTTTTGAACAAATACATCTGTTTCATCTGCTCAGCCAGTTGAGGTTCAGCCTTTTACAATTAGTGGTTTCAGTTGAAACCCATAGCTATTCAAATTGGGTACATAATTACAGAGTGCATATTTAGATCTCACAAAATCTCCGTGGTGTATCCACTTCTGCAGATGAAGATGCAAACAGGGGAACCGTCCTTGAGTGATGAAGCAAAAAGCTGGTGTTTAATGATGTTAAAAGCTTTGCTTCCAGTGTTCAGCAATGTTAGCACAGTCAGATTTATCAACTATGAGCTACAGCCGTAGGAGCCCCTTTTTTGTGCTGTGGTACCTGAGGTAACAACAATAGTCTTGAAGTGTATTAACCCTGCTATGCGGTTATTTTAATCCTTTAGATTTGCTAATCATACATGCCTATGTGAATGCTCTGGCAACAGGAGTTAAAATTTCTCAGTGGGAAACACTAATCCAAAATGCAGAAGTCCTTAGTAACAAGCACTCTGGACTGCTGGGGTGAGCCATTACAGACGACGACTACTGATGTTTAAAAATAGTGAGTCAAAAAGGGTGACTTTGTTATTAAATCCAGATTAAATTATTTGTGGCAATAATTATCTGCAAGTCCCATTGCCTGGTATCTTTTCAGAAACGCCAACAAGCTACAAAGAACTGGAATTGGCAAGCTCGTTTTCTCTTTCAGTGAATGAGCAATAACATTTCTGCATGTGCTAGGCAGGAAAAAATAACCCCAAACCCAAGCCCATTAATCCCCAAAGGCCTGCTTACAAAAGCCCTATGCAAAGCAGTTCTACCTGGTCCTGTAGAAGACAGAGAGGCCCCTAAAACATTGGCTTGAATGCCTAAAAAGAAAAGGTGACATGAGTTTAAAGTTCTCAATCTAACTCACACACACAAACCAGGCTGCTCGCAGGTGGACCAGCTAACGCTTACGCAAGTTCAGAGAGAAGCCACACCGAGAATTGTTCTGCATCGGAAAACGCTACAATTTTCATTCAACAGCGTGTTACCAGTTTCCACCTTTCTCCCTCTCTATTCCAAGAACGTAAAAATTCTTCATCTAAATTTAGAGGGAAAAGGAAGACAGATCTCTTTTGACGATTTCAGAGCTAAGCTTGCCAGACGCATCAAGGGGCTCTCGGTTTCTAAATGTGCCTTTTCTGCCTTCGTTACGTGTCTGGATAGAGTGGCAGCACAGGACTAAGCCTATTTGGTCCTTACTATCATTATAATTCATAGAAAGGATTATAAAATCAAATTACTAGCACTTTCTAGAATGGTAGGGATGTGACTTAAACCCACAGCTAGGTAGAGGTTTATTTCCCAGCATGTCAAAATGCCTTTGGAATTGGAAAAGCATTTATCTGGAAATGCTGTTACCAAAAATAGGGCACTTCAAGAGATCTCTGTGAATCGCTGACAAGCTGCAGCAGTGACACGGCTCCTGCTCTCCTTACTGACCAGCCTCCCCTAAACACAACCACCGCGACACCCAGATGAAACTGCTATCGGTGCATTAGTGTCAATCACGGGCTGGCTGCCGCCACCACGTACCCGGCACAGTCTGTCACCAGGCACTGAGAAGACACTTTCTGTCTCATGCATTATGCAGTAGAAAAGGGGAAGAAATAAAGGACCGGGCAGATATTTGGAAGAAAAGTCCGATACAATCGACACCGAGTGAAGAGGTTGAAATGCCAAAATGTGAATAAGGTGGTATTAATGGCCATTTTACATTTAAGCGTAAGGAAAATGTGCCAAAAAGAAAACAGGAGTCCATGGATGGGGCTTACCGGGTTGCCCTTTTCAGTTCAAGAGGGTTTGTAAATGAAGAGATGATGTTTACAAGCACTATACACACACAGGAGGGATGAGACAGAAAGATGCTCAAAGCAGAATAAAAAAATGAAACCAGCTGTATAATCAGGCAGTTGAAGCTAACCCAGCTAAAGCAAGGATAAGAAGTATTTGGCAGTGAACCTAAACTAAATGTGAATTTTGAAGGAAAAAAAAAAAAAAGATGGAGATTTGATTCAGCTATTTTTGAAACTTCTACTCCTATCAGAGAACACATATAAAATACTGAAGCACTGTATTAAAATTGCGGGAGTTCCTGTTTAACAGTCAAGGAATGCAAACTTAGTTTCAAGTACAAAGCATTTACTGCCATGGGCATTAATCAGAAAGCTCAAGAAATATTTTCAGTTAGATGTATCTGCAGGATCAGACTCCTGTTTTGCAGAGGTTTGGATAAACTTCAGGGCTTATATTTTAAAAGCAGCTTCAAACTCTTCTCTAACTTTTTATATCAATTTTACATGCATGAATGTTAAATCTGTAACTGCCACTCCTGAAGAGCTCTTGTACATGCACGTTGACAGATTTAATTTTAGATGTTTCACAAGGATGGATTATATACACCATAATGTAGATTTGCATGCACAGGTAATTTAGACATTAGGTATAGATCACATAAGTTAAACATGAAATTTCCTCCTACAGACAAGAACTGCATATTGCCCTCATTTTCAATAAGCAATTTAAGAAAGCTACAAAGTACAATTCCTTTTAGATATTTGTGCGCAGCAGCCTGCCAGGAGTACACATCTTATTTATGATGAAATCTGCACAAATTTAAGGCAGGCAGCGATCAGCCATGCAAATACCCAACTGGGATCACTGGTTAAATAGCGGTTCTATTGAAAAGGATCTCCATCCCCTAAATCTGTAGTAGATCACTAACTCAATTTGAAAGAGCAGTTTCATGCTGGTGTAAAAATATGGGTGGGATTATACACGGCACTATGGTCTGCAAGCCATAGGTGATCCTTGTGCTCGGACCGAGGATCGGTAAGGCCTCTGCTGCAATACTGCGCTTGAAATAACGTGTGTGCCAAAGGGGGACATACAACAGCAGAACAAGAAAGGTAAATCCAGAAAACGTGACCTACAAGGAAAGGCCAAAGGAAATATGGATCTTTAATCTAGAGAAAATAAAATCATATAGGGCTGATAGGTCTTCAAACTTATGAAAAGACACCTTCTCCCTATCGACAGGGGCTGGGGAAAAAGCAATGGGGCTGAGCTGTAGGAAGGCCAGCTCTTTTTAAACTTTGGGAAAACCAGATGCAGTAGAGGCTGCCCATCTCTCAAGCTGACTGGGCAGGTAGGCTGTGAAATCTCAGTCACTAGAGGTCTTTAAACACAGAGCAAGAGGAATAAAAGTTAAAAGCAGTAACCCACCGGTCAGGCTGCCAGAAGGCTGTATCGCCTCCCCGTGCTCCGATGGGCCTGCTCAAAATGGCCGTTCAGCACATGCCCCCTTTGTGCAGACCGTAACCTCAGCAGAGCTGTGAAATATTCTCTGCCCTAAGCACATAGGCAGCTTACTGCTTCTTATAGCTGCTATAAGGGCAAATCCTCCACTTACAGGCAAGCGTGGAGACAGCTTTACTTGCACTTTTTTCATGCCTGCCATGGTGAAGCCAAACTCAGTGCAGGAGCAGAGGGAATTCACCAGAGTAAAGGCGAAGTGAAGAGCGAGGACCAGCCGCACTGCTTTTACTTACAAAGCAAACATTACATCACTTTCTCATGTCAAGTAATGTAGATATAAATCAAAAGATGCTCTGAATCTGTGCATGTACGAACACAGGGCCTGGAAGAATGCGGAGCTGCACTCTCTAAGCTTTACTTGGTCAAATTAACCACTATTTGTGGAGGACATTTATCATATAAACTTTAGACAAGACAGGTGCATGTAAGAGCCATCCAGTGTAAGTATATACTGGTATACACAGCCAGCAAACACTGCCCTCTGCAAAGTTTAGGCTTGCAATCACCACACAGACATGTTCTAAGTGAAATCTCACTTACTTTCTGGATTTTAATTATATATTTTTTTAATTTGCTTTCATTAGACTTGCATAACCACTGATTCATGATTCTCGTTTTTCAGCATCTAATGAGAAAATCAGTTTCTTCTTCAAATTCTGATTTAGCAAGCTGACCTGTGCAGGCAGATCCCACCATCCATGGAAATATATGGAGATATTTACGTATGTATGTGGTTATACAGAGGTAGGCCTATAAATAAAATAAAGTTTTATTTCTTCACAAATGTTCCACAGACGGTGGAAATAAATTCAGCACAAGCTCTGTTATTTCAGAAAATGCAAGTATAAATTTAGCTTAATACCTTTGACAGAACCTCTCCCATGAAAAGAAACTCCTAGCTGAAACCACCACCACAATTAACATTGGTGTGAAATTATGATGGGACTTGAAGGGGCTTCCTACATGGCAATCGTGTCCTCAGTACTCTGGCCAGTTCAGGGGAAAAGGAACACACCATATTGGTCGTCAAGTGTCCTTTTCTTATAAATAGCATTATACTGAATGCTTGTAACACATACATGAATCTATGTATTTCCAGAAATACTTCTCTGGTCTGATATCACTCTTGATTAAATCTCACTCTGCAACCATTACCCAGCCCAGGAGAAAGAAATAAAACAAAACAAAACAACACAACCCACGCACAAAAAATATTTCCCTTCCTCCTCCTGGTAAGGAAATAATAAAGCCTTGATATGGGTTGCTGCAGCTGAAAATACTGTTGCAAAAGAGGTGTCTGTCATTAAATGCAATAACTCCTTTAAACCAGATGAATTGCTGTCTGGTTTTTACAGCTTCAGCTAGCAAAAGAAACAAAAACTTTCAGACGTGGATGGGTTACATTCCACGTTGTATCTTACAATGCATCAAACTTAAGTGCAGTGTGACAGAGCTAGCAATTCTGTACAAACCTTAGACAACATTTGTATTGGTGTAAATACAGAGTAACTCCTCTGAAAAGGTTCATGCATCTCCCTGGCGACAGTGAAGCAATGAGTGCACCAGGACAGGAACTCCTAATTCCGCATCCTTCTCTTCCCATCACAAAACCAAGTTCTGTCCAAGGATCTCAAATAGTAAGCAACTTTTAATGATGGATAAATTGAAGTACACCAAATGATGTCAATCCTGCACGATGACTTAGCAAGTTAGGAATAGAGGCCTCCTGGGTTTGTATTTCCACTTAAAGCGTGTTAAAGATCTTTCTGGCCTTCTCTTTCAGCCACAATAACATCCCTTCCTCTATGTTGTTTTTTAATGAAGTGTTGCTATACAAAAATCCCACAACTATTTACCCGGTATGCACAAAATACGCATAAAATAGCTAAAAGAGCTGCTCTTATAAATGAATATTTTTGATTGGTTTCACCAAAGCTGCAGGTACTCAACTATCTTACAGAATCAGATTTTACAGTCCTGGGCTGCAGCAGAACACAAGACAGGCTGAAGGCAGAACTCTGGTCTAGAGACTTCCACAACGCTTATGGCCCGTCTCTGCAAAAATGAGTTACTCATGATATATGTCTCCATGACTTTAATAGACTTATCATTAAGAACTGTTTAGAAGAGCTAGGGTTGGAGATTTGGGTCCCTAACAAGAAGAAATGCCAGTATAGCTGATGACAAAGGGTTGAGAGGAATTATCTGAAAGCAGACGAGAATTACCTCAAGAAGCACAACTTTGAAGTCCAGAAACTGAAACTAAAAATAAAGCCACGTAGTCCATATGGGTGTATTTAAAGGTCTGCCAGCAGATCTATTTGAGAACCTGCTTTTCAATACTGGTAATTAATTCAGCTGAATTTTCTTCAGGACTAAAACATTCATACGAGGTCATAGCGTGGAAACCAATTCTATTTAATATATATATACATATTGCTGCTCTTATTTTCACAACATTTCAAATAAACCTAAATCAAACCTCTCTGCTCATAAGAGGCTGTAGCAATTTCTATCAGCTTTGGCTAAGAATTACACAGTCCTTAGCAATTTAAGATTTTCATCTGCAATCATAATGAAACATCCTATTTCATGTGACACTTGAAACACTAAATTCAATAAACCTTCATCATATGCTCCTTCGTGGATTCTCCTGCTTTCTTTCCTCACTACTGGAACATTCCTCGTACCTTCACTGTGTTTGAGGGCGGGGTGGGAAAGAGCTTGGTTTTGCTAGATCAGGGAACAGGACAAATGTCAATCGGAAAAAAAAAATGCTGACACATACAGCCTGATGCTGGAAGTATTTATTGTGTGATGACTATTTACCTGTTACCTCTACCATAGCGATGTTCCTAGCAGAGCTCATGCTTGATGGGGTACCTGGGACACCGTAAGCACAGAGCTAAGAATGAGATCTCTGCAAAAAAATGTTGGGTGCAGTACTAGGGAGATACAGTTATAGGATTTCTGCTTCCTGAGCTCAAATCTCCGTTGAGTGCTTCAGTGGGGTGCTACGAACACATAATCTTGCCTGATGATACCTCTGGCTTTTCTCCATTGTGATACGCTGCATGGTGCACATCTGCCTTATTACATCTTATTAAAGCACTTGCTTCTGCTACTGCTGAAGCTCATTGCAACCTCAGGCTTAGGTGACCTCCAGAGGTTTATCTCTTCGCTTTTCCTGAGCCACTCTCCTGTTCCCCAAGAAAAAAGTTCTAGTATATTGATCCACAGAAGCCATTACAAGACAGCAAAGAGATCGCTTAATGATACCCTTACTTTCTCTGTAGCACAGTAATCCTCAGCTGACTGCTTAAAGCAATGTTGTTGTGGAGTTGTAAAGCAGGGTCACAAAGGGCTCAGAAGGTGATTCATGTTTTTAAATACACAAATCTCAAAATAAAATAAAGTAGGGAACATTCTGACCACATACTGCCTGCTGGAAGAAGACAAAATTAGAATGGAAAACTGGGGACTGAAATTTTCAGGCCGTGGTGCTGATGGGTCGTAAGGAAACAAAAACAGTAGAGCAGTGCAGGGGGCACTTTTCAACATCAGTGAGAAACGTGCAGCAGAGGAAAGGTTGTAGCAAGAAATGCAACTAGCTAGTAGCACCTACACATTAAAACCATCCCCTACTTTAGCAGTTAGTTAAACTTCTCTTGAAATCTGAACACTTAAGGTCAAATTCCATTCTTGGTGAACCCGGGGGAAGTCTAGAGGAAATGGAGTTACTCTGCATTTACAGTTATGTATCTGGGCAAAGTCAAGGCTCATTATGGGGTCTTTAGGCTCCTCACACACTTAGCAAGTGGGGAAGGTTCCTCTTTCAATTATTTCCTGATAGGTCATCGAGAAGCAATATCACTCAACGGGTGATACATAGGGATCCTCATACTTAACTCCTTTGCCTTGTTCTTTGGATGTAAATCAACTCATATGGAAAAGAAGTCAACTTCCACTAAAAGGGGAAAATGCAAATGCACTCATTTTGCTGACCTGCTGAACACCTTCCAGATGTGTTCACAGGACAGAGTCACCAGATCAAGACAAAGATGAACTGTATGAACAGGCAAAGGAGGAGGTTTCCAGGGGTGGCAGACGAGGAGGGGCTAGCAGAGCAGATATGGCCCTTTTGACAACTTTGTTTATGCCAGAGCCCTGGAAAGTCTGGCAGGTTGCTGCTGTTGAGGGAAGGGTTTAGGTCAGCAATACGGCTGCTGCTTCTGAGAAGCGGAGAGGGAAGACCTGTTTCTCCAGCTGTAACAGTTGCCTTCTCCATCCCTCCCAACCCTCTGGTGACAGCAAAGGCATCCAACTCAATTCTCCAGGTCTCCTTCCTCAGCCCATTGATCCAGTCCTCTCCTCCTCCTGATCCTCAGCCAACTATTATCATGGCAGAAACAGCTTGGCCCTGATTACTTTCCAGCCCCTCAACCTTTAGACAACAGATGGCTCTGGAGCTACTGATGTGTGAAGCATTTTCACATGCCTTAACAACTGCCTTAATGATGCAGCATTATCATTAGGACTGGACAGGTGATTTAGATCTGAGTATCTGAACCACTTCATCATCCAGCGGTCTAAACTGACACTCGGAACTTGGCAGCTCCAGAAACAGGGATGTTTGCTGAGATAATGTCAAGTCCTAGTTGTCAGAAACCTTACATTTTTAAAAAGCTTATATCCATGGCTGAGAAATTCCCAACAATAACTTTCAGGTGTGAATTTCCCTGCGGTCTAGCTAAATACAATGGACAACTAAAAAAGGTGCAGTTGGGGCACTCTGTATTTGTCCATTAGCACTTGAAGAACTATAAACCATAACTGATGTACCTGTGGACATTTATGTGTTTGCAGACACAGTTATAGGTGCAATGGTGAAACAGGGAAAGCATTAACAGTGAGAGTGAAAGTGAGAAAATAAAACACAAGCTGCTGGGAAGACAAGGATAAATGGAATGGTAAAAAAAAAAAAAAAGTGGTAAAAGAATACAACAAAGCACAAAATTAGCACAGGGTGAGCATGCTCAAGAAACATCATCCCCAGCCAAGTACTTACAAGTAATAGGAGTAGGAATATGCATTTCTTCTAAATATCGACGGCCAGTCAGATGAACAAAATATCCAAAAGGAGAAAAAAAGAAAACCACATAATTAGATTTATATGAACTCTAGGATTTTTTTCAATATACAAAGTATTTGTGCTGCCTCTTATACTGAGCTACTATTCTTCTACACTTTTTTCAGGAGCCGTACGTCGGTGAAGAATGGATACTGAACTAGAGACAGGAAACATAGGTTGTGTTTCCACTTCTGCTACTGACTTGTGTCACCATGAATAAATCCCCTCACCTCTTTCTTCCTTAACTTTGCCATGTCAGTAACATAGGTAATGAGACTTACCTTTGCCTGTAAAGTGCTTTGAGATTTTTGGAATGGAAAGAAATATGTAAGAGCTATTAATATAACTAACGGTAAATAGGAAAGTGACAATGTAAGAACACCACCATTTTGGAGTATTAGACAATGAACAAATTGTCTAATGATAAATCAAGCTTCATCAAACTCTAAAATGCAAATAGCTCATTAACAATTCAAGCATCACTACATATTTATAGACGATCACTGGGGCTACGCATTAGCTTTCTGCATCACTGTGATTAAGCATTTTCCATCACAGATTTTCGACGATACACTTCAGAACATTTTGATATGTTTTTGAGCAGCACCACAAAACGAGCCTTGGCAATCAGTTATAACTTAAGAGGTCATGTCTTCCCTTTTATAACTGGAAAAGGGCTTCTTCGAAAAGGCTGTTTCACCACAGATCTGCACATGTTATTGCAGATTAACAGCAAGGCACAGGGGAGCCTCGAAAGCAGCAGCCATGGTCAAGACAGGGAAAACCAATGAAACACAAACTTCAACCTATTGCACAACTTCAAAACCCCATCCTTGAAGACACTATAAATACTAGGAAGCGCTTACAAGTATAAATGCAGGGTTCAAGTGTTCACTTTTATGGCTGCTCTGAACACAACTTTCCTAAGCACACATGCAAACCAGAGTCAGCGCGGTTACTCTCTGTGCACAATTTCCCCTTTTGCTATGCACACACTGGGTAAAGGACAGCGACTTAAAGATGTTCAAGAGGATTACTCTGAAATAACATGTTTTGGCTGGTGGTGGCCCTTGCTATAAACCTGAAATTCTGGCCAGATTCCTGATATATGCCAATTTATTTGAATGAAACTGATTCCAAGGTACACCTGAATGTATTTATAACATAATGCTATCATCTCCATGCAACAGCAATGCACCAGTGAAGGTGCAGTGATTGCCACTGCGCTTCACTGTGAAATTTCAAGTTCCTCTGAACCTCTAAACAAAGGGAAAAATCACCAGGATGTGGAAAATGAGAGCCCACACAGCTTAACCCCCTACATCCCGAAAATTATTCGCTTAATTAAACCTCTCTGATACGCCAGTGCCAGGTTTCACATAGCGCTATCAACTGTAATTATGCTGTTGAACATCTTGCTGGAGTTTCTGCTTTTCTCATGTCTCAGCCAGCAGACACGTGATCACACGAGCCTCTTAGTTCTCATTAAAAAGCTGCATATCCCTCAAGGCTACAGAGGAAAGCTCAGGAAGATTTATTCCATAAGGACAGAAAATAAAGGAAGACAAACAAAAGGAGGATTAGATTTTGGAATTGGACAGGCCATTTTGGCTCAAATTCTCCCAAAATATGCAAATAAGGACTTCCTACGGAATATTTCAAAGCTGTTAAAACTGGTCAGAGTTACGGATCACTAAGAACATGACTTGATCCTAGAACATATCACACAACCTGAAAACCCTGCCTGTCATCCACCTTAAATATGGACACAGAAGGGACGCGGGTCACTGAACGTGCAAATATCCCTATGGTAACTCTATCCTGTATCTTGGGTGTGTTCTGCTCCAGAGGCATTTGGGTTTTATTTAATTAGTTTAAGGTAAATCCTAATCCAGAATAAGGAGCTGAGTAGAAAACTAATCCTAGACCCTACATAGCCCCAAATCTCCTGTTTTGCTACCAACAGCAGTTTAAAGAACTTATTTACAGTGCACCCATGACAGGCTGTCTGATCCTATTTATTCAGTCTTATACTTAAAGGGGTCAGTAGAGGCTTTGTCCGCTCAAACGCACAAGCCTGAAAAGTGTCACATTCTTCACTCCAGGGAAATGCAAGTCACAGTTACACTAGGGTTAAAACTGTCCAGATGAAATCAGAACTGACCAAAATCTAATCCTTTTGGGGGGCAAAGTCAAAGGGTATTTTCTTCACAAAAGAAGTTCACAAACGTCTTGTTTTTCTTGTTTTCGGCTTGTTTTCACTAACCAGTCCTGTATTCTCTATTACACAAAAATATTTAACTAATATTAAGGACAAACAAACAAGCTCCTTAGAGAATTAGCAATGTTTTGATACAAAAAAAATGAGGTATTTCAAGGTATGCATCTATTAATGAAAGAAAGCCACACCCATGTAGGCACTGATCACCAACTATAAATTAACAGGCTAAATTATGTTGCAGTAATTTGTGCATCCATATACATGTGATGATACTGGAGCTGCAAACACCTAACTCATGGAGCTAGTGGGTACCCAAACCCAAGAAAACAAATTTTTTTAATAGTCTTGATTTTAGATACTGTAAGACAGTTACATTTAAAACAGAAATTTATATATATACACACACAATTTTTACATAAATATACACATACCGTAACTTTAGCAGACTTTAGGTGACCCCAGAGTTCAACTAAAACTTTTAGATAACAAACATAAAGTCAAACCCAAATTTTCCACTGCATAAACATTCTGCCTGGCTTAATTTAGCTTCAGATATCTGACTAAACCCTATAAAACATTGGCAGCCCCCCAGAAATTTGCCAGTCGCTAGAGTTTTTGCAATATGGTCTATTGAAACTACGAGCAACTGGGCAACACTTGCTCATGCCTTGCATATGAAATGTTCAAAAAAGTATGCTGATTTGGTGCGTCTCACAGGAGCAAAAAGCAGCTTCTGATGATCTGCCTAATCCTAATCTCAAACCAATGTCTGCCTTCTCTTAGTGTTTCTGTCTCTTCTAATCTCTCTCCTTCCTTTGCTCTCTGCACTGGTTAACAAAACGCTTCATTCAGGAAATCCACTACTGTGTCTATTACCAATGAACTGTGATGCCCTGGACCATGAACAAATGTCACTGGTATTTTCCAGCTCCATTTGAAGAAGATGCCTCAAGTTTGTCTAATTAAATTCTTTTTCTGCATTGTTGCCTTGCAAGTCTTGTACACTGAGGCATTAGCCTCAGTGAACAGAAAAGGGGAACTCTTTTTAAAGTAAGGTTAATGCAAAAATCGAATGCAAGAGCTTAAGCGCCTAACATTTCTGTTTGTAAAATAGAAAGAGAGTTTTGTTGTTAAACTGTTCTCTCAGATAAGTGCGAGTTTTCAGCTGTGCTCCTCCAGAAGTTCAAATCAATCTGTGGTCCAAAGCGGCCTTTCCTTTTATAAAAGCTGGTCCCAATCCGCATTAGTTTACAAATTAAATGAGCCTGGCAGGCTTAAGTTCATCCTCAGGGAACACTTGTCCATATGCAGCTCCAAGCCTCAATTGGACGTGACTGGTGGTGCCCGTTCACGGGAGATCCAGAGCCGATGCAATCAGCAGGTTTGTCAGCGATGCTGGGGATGTGCTATGCAGACCTAGAGAGCGCAAGCCTCCAAAACCTTTCTGCACTGTTATAGCTTCTAAATGGGAGAAGATTTTAAAGTCGATGAGCCAGTTTATTTCTTATAATAGTGTGTATTCCGGTGGGTAACCTTGCAAATGACAGCAAACAGGCAGAGAGAGATACAGACTGCAGTGATTTTGCCTGTTTTGCACAGGGTGGGGAGGAACGACACAGAGTAAAATGCAATTTTCCAGCTCTAGAAAGAAAAAGGGGAGAATTTCTATTTCTAATACTCCCACACTCCTGCTTTCTAATTTTAATTTTGAAGAAAGATGCTCAGGTTAACAGAGCCTACGGCAAAGCCAGATATAGCAAAGTTCTGTCCATGGGACATCACACCCAAGTTCACTAAACATTGCTGGTTTTGGGAGCAGGCTAGTTCCATGGAAGAATATGAGCACTGCGTTAGGGGGCCAGCTCAGGTCAGCACTAGCTTGGGAATTTTTATATCAAGCAAATGGATCCTCAGACTCCAGCCTCTAGAACTTGCTCTGCATTATGAGTATTTTTGATTCTGCGTTTGTGTTTCTCTGTCTATGAGATATCAACTGATATTGCACCAGTCATGACAGCCAAAACATCCTAAGAATCAAACGTTGGAAAAAGCTGGCTCTTGATAGATCTCCCCATCATTTACTTATCTGAATTAAACATGCATCACAAAAAAAAAATTAAAGCTAAAATCCAGTGATTTTATATACCTGTTAACTGAACTATATAATACAGCCTCTGAGTTTCCTCCTGACCTCTAATAAAAGTTTGTTATATTATGCTTAAAATATGTAGAGTCCATTTAAAAAAAAAATTAAAAGCAAAAAATCTGATAATCTAAATCAGCCGTAAATTTTTACTCTTCCCTTGAAGGATTCCTACATATTGATAACATGGCCTTTTGCTGGTTTTCCAGTTTCCATTGGAAGACAGAAGATTAAGCAAAGATGTTGAACCACTGATATGTGTCAAGACTTCTCCTCATCGATGCATTCATCATAATGAGAATGATGAAGATTTCTTCCACAGCATTTGGAAAAAAAAAAAATTACTTGCCCATAATTCTAACTCTGAGTAATTTCCTAACTGTTTTCAAATTTATATAAAAAATAGATTGGCAGCGATCACAGTGCTTAACAGCAAGAGTCCCACATTTACATTTCAAAAGATGTGGTAGCCCGTTTGGGAATACAAGTTTGATGTGAAATCTGAAAATTTGAGAAAATACATAGAGATTACAAGTATTACCTCCTCCTTAGTATTTGAAGTATATTGCCTTGTAAGAGTATCCTTACCTCTCTGACAGTTCTTGGCAGGCTACACCACAGGAAAACTGTCCTCAAATAAAGAATTCCTGGTCATCATGAAAAATCATTGTTTGTTGTCTGCCCAGTGATATACATGATTTATAGTAATAATGATAATACACTGTGGGACAGAAGTGCTATCAACATTTAGTAGCTTGTGAAATACACGAGGATGTTCAGATGTGGCATTAGTCTGACAGTTTTCCTTACAAGTTTTATCTTTCAAGGTCAAAATAAAAGCTTTTATTAAAGCGTGTTTAGGAAGGTAACAGGAATGGATGAGGGCTGGGCATTAAACAAACCAGAAACCCAGCTCAATTATTCCTGAAACTCCTTTTCTGCTTTTCATCGGAGGCATCTGATTTTTTTCTGCTTAGGAACTGAAAAGCTCCCGGGAGACTGGAATCAGCGACATCTGTACTGTTTGGGTTTAACACTGAACAGAAGTGCAGCAGATGTGACTACAAACCACGTACACATTTGTCCACAAAGTCTGAAATGTTTGCACACTACAAAAATTGGATTAAAAGTCTAGATTGCCCACACCTTCAGTTAATTCAACAGGAATTCACAGTAGTCAGTACCTATGTGATCGGTTTTGCAGAATGAGGTCATTTGGAAAGACTACTCAAAGGACATCTAGTCCAACCTCCTGCTTAAACCAGTTTCACTTGCAGCAAGTCCCGCAGGGCCTTGTCCAAGTCAAGTTTTTAATTTGTCTAATGATGGAGATTGTCCCCTCCAAACCATTTTGGTAACCCTCCTCTGGACTTGCTCTAATATCAGTGCCTTTCTTGTACTGAGGATCCCCAAACTGGACACAGTATGCCCAGAGCAATCTCACCAATGGCAAACAGAAGGGAACAATCACTTGCCTCAACCTGCTGGCTACACTCTCGCTAACACCGCCCAGGACGCAGTTGACCTTCTTTGCTGCAAAGCCACATTGCTGACTTGTGTTTAACTTGTTCACCAAGACCTCCAGGTCCTTCTCTACAAACCTGCCCGTACTGTTGCATGGGGTTACTCCATCCCAGATGCAGGACTTGGCCTTTGCTAAACTTCATGGGGTTCCCATCAGCCCATTTCTCCAGCCTCTCAAGGTCCTTCTGAATAGCAGCCCTGCCCTCCAGCATCTGTAGCATAGAGTTATTCCATTTGCATATGTGCTCTGGATTAAGATAGAGGAGGTCATATCTAGATTTAACTGCTGCTCTTATTTTCAGGAAATGTGTGACTGTTTGGCGTAGAGATAAGAGATCTCAAAGGAACAGAGCTTTGCTTGGAGAGCTGCACTCCCTGCAGTAAATCATCAAGGCTCTCACATGTAATACTACCTGTACCCTAGAC
>VYZW01023017.1:469355-577276 GCA_013401315.1 Balaeniceps rex
TATTTGACAACATCTCTTACAATCTTGGATCAAATCTGCCTAAGAGGTGAGCCATACGCCATCATACAGGCAATGCCAACACTATCACACAACAAAGTGAATGATAAAGGTACAATTTTTCCCTGAAAATGGCTAAAATTCTACTTGTTTAAAGGGAAACTCAGCATTACTCCAATTATCCTTCACTTGAGTTGCAGTTAATCCTATGACCCTAAATAATAGGTGTTGGAGAACGGTTTTCCACCACAAACACCACAGTCAGATGCCCTCCGTTTCTGTACCATCCGAATACCCTCATGAATTGTGAGCCACGCTAAAAAAAATTAAGAATGTGCTGTCAACTCCATCCTCTAATCCACTAGATCGGTTTGATTTTGCCAGGCTGTTGCTTGTTACTACAGGCAATGTGTGGTCAGTGTATTTTATTTGATATTTCTCATCCCATTGTAGACTACTACAGTTCTAGAAAGAGAATAAAGGCTTATTATCCATCCTGACACCTACACACTGCGGTGACTGATTCACTTGAACCTTCTATGTAACTCTTGCTATCTATCTTGGCAAAGGCCAACAATTCCTTTAGGCTACTAGTCCAACCATTTGTAAGTTGTCTCAGCTAACGGCGCCTAGGAATCGACAGTGTCAGTAAATTCCCGGTTCTTGGATTCTTAAAGCTTTGCAATGAAACATTACTGCCAAAGTCTCTTGTTTTTCTGCCATTCTGGCATATTTTCCTTGTAGATGCCTAAATCTACTATGGTTGCTTGTACTCCCACCTGTACTACCACCAGCTGTAGGTAAGGAGAACGTTTCTGTTCTGGCAGAAGGAGGTCCGTGAGCTGTTACTGTACTTGCAGAAGATGACTTCTCCTGCTCCTGAGAGTAACGCTTTTTTAGAATACAGTTCTGCTTCTCTCCTTTACCGGCATGCAGGCAGATCTGAAATCCTCTGAGCACAGAAGCCCATAAAAACTGCTCAGATGGCCATTTCATACAAATGTCTTTAAATACACTTGGAAAGCTCTGCACTACTGTACTTGAGGGGCCACCCTTTTCTTTCTGAAAAACAGTGCTTATATACTGCTGATATTAAAAGGGAAAGAAAATAAACTATAACCATATTTTCTAGTGGTTACTTCCACCACATTTCCTGGAATAAATTGTTCCTCATAACTGAAGCTGGATAGTGGAATAATAGGATACGGAGCAGGTCACCACTGTTATTACTGTGTGTATTTCAGTGGCACCCAGAGCCCCCGCTAAGGCCAGGACCCCATTACACTGTACTAACACGAAGTAGGACAATTTTCTGCCCTAAGCTTACTTTCTTAATAAGGAAGGCAAATGATAGAAGACAGTGCCAGAGAAGGGAGGAGTGTAGGTCCCTTGCCTCCCTATCTGTGCATTATCTACCAGACCAGGCTAGCACTTCCAGAGATACACATTTACGTACTGTACAAAATGCACTATTCCCAGAAGCTTGACCAGTGGCATGAATCTGACTTTCACAGGCATCGGCATTCACCCAGCACACCATTTTACATTCATAGCTATTTCAAGACTTTAGTCCTTTCCCATCAACCTAATTTACTTTGCTTTTTCAACCCCTTTCAAATTTCCAGAGATCCAGGATCTTGCAGCGAGACAGAACACATTACATGCAGCACATCCATGGGAGATACTGTTCTGGTGATGCTGCAGAGATGCAAAGAGAGCAGAGCAGGGGCAAACGGGTTCTTTCCCAGAGTCACCTGCCTCATCAGCCCACGAGAAGTCAGGTTTATGAATCATGAAGCACTGATTTTTTTGGTTTTTTTAGTAATGCACTCACAGGCATCCATGGTCTAATCCAGCTATCCTGCTGTGCATTCACAGATATCTAAATCCCAGTTCAGTTCAGTAAGGTGCAACTACTGGAAGCATGGTTTCATACTGTGCCAGCTCCTTGTGGCTTTCAGCCTTTTAAATTCCTTCTTGCTTCAGATCGTGGTTAAAACTGGCCCTGCAGTGGCTGATAACTTAAGGACAAGAATCCTGAAATCCAAAATTAATTTCAGTATAGAGGGCTGCCATTTGTATTCCAGAGTTAAATCTTTCAGAAGATTTCTTCAGCTGAAAGTGTTTCTGTCCAGAAGGAAGAGGTGACGTGTTTAGCTACTTTGATCTGGAAGATGGTTTGCAAATGATTCCAACAGCCTAAACTCCAATTTTTGCCAGTCATAACTAAAGAGGAGAACCTTCTCAAAATGCTAAGAAAGAGAAAAATCATCCACTTACCAGCAAGCGTTCATATGTAGCACTATACGCTCCTAGAGCGATATTCATACGTACTTTAAATCCTCTTAATGCTCACGCAAGGCAAGTAATAAATTATGTTATTTACTTTATAGATCTGGAAAGAGTAAGGATATGCCTTTGGCATCCCAGGCACCCAACAGCAGAGCTGAGGACTGACATTTCTGGACAGACATCCTGTGGCAATTCCATCAGACCACGCAACCTCTCACAGATGGGGACAGCGGGGACGGGAGGGGGAAACAGCAACGGCAGCTAAGCGAAAGATACCACGGCAATCTTTCACCCGGCAATTTATGCACAGATATATTATTTGAAAACAATAGCCACCAGATATAAAGTGACCTTCTCTGTGGAGGTGGCACACTGAAGAACATCCAGGAAAGAATGATTATTGAGTGCATGTAGCTAAGCAGGACTGATAATACCAATTTCTTCTATCAAACCTATTTCACAAACTGTAATTTGAAACATTCTTTATTTAAAGCAGCAATTACAATATTGCATTAAAAAAACGTAACTGACAGGGAAAAGAATTCAAAAGAGCCATAGGCAGGAGGAAAAGATGGATATTTATGTGAGATTTCCAACTGGCGAGGCATAAAGAACAAAGTCCTGCAATGGCCATGGTACCACAATCACCAGTAGCCGTGTCACCGCGTAGGAGAGAGACGCATCCGATACCACAACAGGAGGAGAAGAGAAAGCAAACAACATGGCTCCTAGGACAGCTGGGTCAAATACCCAGGGGCAAGAAAAAGGCAGTGCAAGTGTGAATGAGGGACGAAATGAGAGATGCAACACAAGTAATGGGAGGTTCAGCCATGGCCAAGTGACAGGCAAGACCTGGAAAGGGGACAAGTCAGTCTGGCAAAGACTAGGTTTGGTTTCAGGTCTGTAACACCTAAGAATACAACTTCTTCAGATAGAAAGTCACTCTTGAAACAAAAACCATTGCTTCAAAGCATTATTTAACCCAGAAAAATTAATGAAAAATAATGGGCTCAAAGTCATTATGAGTTAAAATGAGCGGCTCAATCAGAGTAATTTCTTTGTAGCACATAATGGCCAGGCAGCATGCTGAATGTAAAATTTCCTAATAGACCTAGAGGCTTATTTTCAAAAGACAGTTATTCTCAAATCGCTTGTAAACATGATTTCCTTTTCTTTTTCTTTTTTTTTTTTTAATGGTGCTTTCTATGCAAGTGGCCTACAAACGATTAAAGCATCTCCGCATGTAGAAATGTTTTCCCTTATGTTTTCAGATTCTGATTATATCTATACCTCTGAAACACAGCCTCCGATACGCAAACACAAGGGCAGACAGCTACCTCTAAGAATGATAACGTTGAGATAAAGGTGGAAGGTCACCATTTCATATCTTGATCGGGAATACCTGTTAGCCAGCACTACCCAGCAACGGCCCTCTGCATCAGCTGGCCGCACGCATGGGTTGTGGAAGACAGAGTAGTTTGCAACCTTCAGCAGCGTACACCAGAGTACTGGGACTAAAAAAAGCTGTGCGTGATGCCGGTGCTTCTGCGTATCATAAACCAACAAAGCAAAACAGCTCATCATATCTGAAAGACAGATTCCACCACTTTGGCTATTTCTTTGTTGTAATTCATTAGAGAAATGAATACTACCAACAGTATCACTACATATAACGCCACTACACAAATTTTCCGCCTCCAGTTATTGAAGACTGCAAACAGCACGGGCTTAAGACTACAATGAGACATTCTCATTTCTTTAAAAAAGCTCAAAAGGATGGAAAGAATGATGAGAGCCAAAAGCTTTCAACCATATTCTAAGCGGAAAGAGCAGCAAAACAAAGCAGTCCTGGAGAGAAAGACAGACCAGAATTTATATGAGGGATTATCAGGCATACAGGTTGAATCCGTAGGAGGATGAGGGTAAACACACAGTGAGGAATCAAGATTAGCATTACTAAACTGAATGAGAATTAAAAAATAGCAGTAAAAGAATAATTGATTCTGGAGATTCCAGGCAAATCCACCACAAGGGCTTTTCTTTTCTCCTCCTGTTTTTCTTCCTCTCTCTTCAGAACAGAAGCACTTAATCTGTGCTAAAGGCAGATATATGGCCCCCAAGACTGAGAAAGGTTGTTACATTTGCTCGGAAGAAGAGCTCAGATACAGAGCAGCTGTTGTGATGCCTACAAGTGATGCGGTGGTTCAGGGGGTGATAGCATGTTTCCATTTCAACTCTCCACTTTTGAAGAGCTATTTACAAACTAGCTTGAAATTATAAAAATGGAAAACAAGTAAAATTCCCATTATCACCAGTTGAAATTTACAGATGTGACTTAATTTGTGTATGGTCTTAAACAGACACAGGGAGATCAATCTTTTGACTGATACAGGCAAAAACTTCACCGTGCACGACAATGCTATGGATGTGTAATAGACTTGTTGCACCCTACGAACAAAAACTAATTAACCTTTGCACCAGGCAGTCCCCTCTAAGCAGTTATTCTGCTCTCATCATGGTTATCATTAAAAATCCAGAGCCACACCAGCTGCAGAAATTACAAATCCAGCGAGCAAAGTCCAGAGGTGGGTATAAAATGAATACTGAAATAAGGCCACCTTTCGAACCTGGCTGGTCAAAGGTGCTTTAAGTACCACAGTGGCCTACAAAAACGCACCCGACAAGACTTCACCCTCGAGCTGACTGAGCAGCATGCAAAGGAGGATACTCACCATTTTACAGGAAAAAGGGAGTCATATGGCCAATGCATTAGGGAGTCTGTGTATACACACTCTACGTGTGCTGCATAAAATACTGGGAAACTTTCTGTACTTTGCCAAGTTGAAGCAGCACTTTCAGGCATGTCTTGAATGAAGATTTTTCTTTTCCTCTGCAGTGGTATTACAAAACAGTCTCTTTCACACCTACCTCTCTCATGACATTGTCACATATCCTAATGCTACCATATAGTTTTTTAAATGTCCAGTTCCTGAAAGAAACTGAGAAGCTAATGCATTAATAATAACCCTGTTTCTGAGCATTGGCTTAATGAAAAATCTATGCAAGGAAACAGAGGCATAACGTATTTGTAATAGCCTTGGGTTTGTCATGCCTTTGGAAGTGCTATTTAAGGATGATAATCTGTTTACGAAAAACTTTTTAAGTGATCCACGGTACCTGACGAGCAGCTGATACACCTTAGAAAGCACCTCCAGATATGAGGAAATGGAGAAGAAATACTGACTAGCCACACCAGTTGGTGTAAGTGTAAGGTTAGGAACACGCAACACTGCTGTCCTCTGAAATGTGACAGCCCCCTCCTCTGCCCCATCTCTCAGCCCCCGAGCGGAAGGCTTCAGGGGACATTCAGACATTTCTTCCTGCAAACCTTCAAGGAGAAGAGAGGGGAAAAAAAACCAACTCTGAATTTAACAAAGCGAGTCATCATGCATTGCTCCTCGTGTTAAAACTAAATAAAGCAAAACAAATTCTTTCTGATTTGACCTTCACTTCTGGCTTTAATGTCCAACTACCTCCTTTTTTCCCCTCCTTTGCCTGGCTACTGGTTCATCTGCAAACAAAAGTGATGGCACAACCTACCAGCCACAGCCACAACACACGGCCAACAGCATCCTTTCACGCCAGGCAGGTGTTGTAAGGGGACAACAGCCTCCCTAGCACGCCAGGGAAATCCATGCCTGCTTTGATTCCAGGAGGACTTGGCTCACACAGCGATAATCAATTTTAGTCTGCTTTTTCTAAAGACCCTTCTTTTCTGAAGCGACCCAGTGTATCCCAGCAGTGGATGCTTTGAATTACAGAGGTGATATTTTCAGTCTATTGTTGCTAATCTACCCCAAATTTTAGCTTAAATACTGTGCCTCTCCCAGCCTCTCCCCTCCCACTGCTTATTTTAACTGGGGAGCCGTTAAGATTAGGGTCTGTCAGCGCAGCAGAGCTCTGGAGCAGACAATGTCTTCTAGAAACTGAGCTGAGGTTACCAAACTCAGTTCACTTGTGGCCTCATCCAGTTCTGCACCAGGTTCTCCATTAATTTGAAGTTGGTTCGTTAGCTCCCTGGGTTAAGAAAGCCCCTAAAGCCAACATTTTAAATCCCTCTAAGTCAGTCTTGATACCAAATTTGGTGAAAATAAAGATGCTCACTGGGTTAAGCGAGCATCCACATGTCAGCAAGTTTGAGTTGTCTTCTCAGCGGGGAATATTTGTCAGTAAGAGCAACGTAAATGTCTCTGTCATTAACAATTAATTATGGCGATACACAAACTTGTGCTAAAAAATAACTTTTAGAAGGCAGAGAATTGTTCAGGGGAAAAGAAAAAAACAAAACATTTTCATGCATTCGACTTAAAAAGTATGATAAAACCCTCTGAAATAAATAACACAAAACAGAATAAACACTCAGAGGAATAACATTCCAGTGTATTAGAAGACAAAATGCAATAACAAACAGATTTGAAGTGGGATTAGATCTGTTTAAAAAACACATTATCTGTCTGCAAAACCAGAATACATTTCAGAGAGCAACAGAGCCCTCTTAAATGAATTTGAGGGAGCAAGAGCTATTAAATGAACAGTTTTCATATGCAGCAAAACTGTGCGTAAACAGTAGGAATTCTCTTCCTCCTCATTTTCCATTGTTTTTTTGCAGTCTCCCCCCCATGATTGCACTGGTCCCCCTTCAGACGCAGGTTCATTTCTGAGGTCTCAAGATTGTTAAGCACTCGTCTCCTGGGAAGTGCCCTTTTTCAGTGCTGATGCACTACAGAAAAGCAGGACCATTTCTCTCAATCTTAAAGGCATTTGAACTTCACAGTAATCCCAGTACCTTTTTGCCCCTGTATCATTACAGCTGCCCTGATGTGTAATTAAAATAATTCTTGGGTGAGGAAGCCATAGCTAGATAGGAATATAACCATGCAGCACTCGGAGAGGAACATTCCTACAAAAATTTAATCCAACCCAAAACTGGGAAACCAACTCTCCTTTCCCCCCTTTCGTATTAATCACACGTAACTCCATCACGTCCCATAAGTCATTCTGTGCACACCAGGCTAAAGTAGAAGAAATATTTCCACAAGCTGACGGGATTTCCTCTCTATATTTAAATTTTCTGGAGTGAAATGATGGTACTGGTCCCAGTGTTATACACAACGAGGCAAGTTTATGACACACAGACATTCAAGTTCATTCTGATGGAAACTGCAAAACCCTTGAGAAGTTCTGAACCTCCCCACTAGTGATCTGTGAATGACTTTACACGGTGCTACTGAGGCTCGATCCTGCAACGTCTCTGATTGCAGCAGAAGTTTCCGTACAGAAGACTGACAGAATCTAGTTTTCATTTTCCTGTCATCATTTCTTCAGCAGCAGGACTCAGCTGTCTAAGAGTAAGTGTAATAATCAGCCCCAGAAAATGCCGTAGCTACTTTAATTCAAAAACGCAAGGTCATCTCCATGCATGCTCAGGGAGATATTCAACCTCTGCAGAGGGCCAGCAAGGGATCCGTGGGGCTCTTCAGTCACGCTCAAGTGCTCCTGTGAAGATTTAAGTGGTGGTTGGACCTCCAGATGACCCTCTGCACAGGCACATATTCACCTGAGTGCACAAGGAGTGCCACGTAAGGAGTGCCCCCTTTATACTGTAGTTAGAATAATTGTAAACGTATTTCCCCATGCAAACCAAATATGAAACAAGAAGTCCTGAAGCTGCTCAGACTTCTGGAATTTCGTAGTTTTCCTTTTCCTGAACTGATAATCACCTGTGCTCAAGAGGCTGGGCGGGTTTCGCGTGGTCACCTGTTGCCTACCTATTACTGCTAAGAACAAGCAAAATCGTTCCCAGGCAGCATGCACAAGAAAAAAAAGGAAAAAAATAAAAATGTACCTCATAATGATTATTAAAGTTCCATTCTTTCATTTGTAAGAACTCACATTTTAAAGAAAGAAGAAATAAGTATCAGGAGATAAGCAACCATTAATGAGCCCTCTGCCTTGGTTTCTGTGAAATTAATTTAATGCACTTTAAGAATACAAGACATAATCGCTCTCTCTTGGTAAGAGGTTGCAATTTGCTCTAATAAAGTGTCAATATAAATATGTTGCTTTAAGACAGGAAGAACAAGTCAGTTAATTCAGAAAGAATGGGACATATTAAAACAAATGCTATCAAGGAAACCTGGTAAATCGGGGTTTAATTAGAAACTTATTTTTAAAGAGTGTTTTATGCTCATGATATGCATCTAAGTGACTAATGCTGTGAAAGACAACATTACTCCAGTAATTTAAAAAAGAGGAGTAGCCCATGTGAGGAGAGATGTTTATGGCTGGAAGTGGTAAGAAATCTGAGACCAAGTGAATCTGAAAATAAATACAGACGTAGATACAAAAGGTTAATAATGCTTGTGGATTTAAAACATGCTGGCAACATGTGAAATGGCTACACAGACCGGACAAACGCAGAGAGCTTTCTGATGGATTGTCAAATGTCACCACAGCAAAGGCTGGCGATGAGTCCCTGCCACTGGCCCTTTCCACCGGCATCAGCCAACTCTTACACTGGGACACTGGATGGAGGGAAATGAGCTCAACAGACGTGCTTGCCCAGCTGGGTATCTACTAGCTCTGCTTCGGAGGATGCTCTACTGGTGTCGTGACCTAGTGCTCTGAAATGCTGAACACCCTCCCCGTCCCCGACATTTAATAAGCCAATACACAAAGATTTGAGAGATCTTTCTCGCAACCAGAAGAATCAAGTTCATCTGAACGGGAGCAGCACGGAGAAAACCATACAGAAGAGCGCACCACCAGGAGAGATGGGAAACAGCTCCTGCGTGGGGCTGGACTGCACTGAAAAGGGGTTGATCTGAACAGTAGTTCTTGCTAAAAGGGGAGGAGAGAAAACTGGGAAATCTCTAAAGCTCTCTTTAATGGACTAAAACACTTTTTAAAGAGTTGTCTACTTTCATTTTCTTGGTTTTGAGGCAATGGGACATACAAAGCAAATTGCCTCCCAGCCTGCTGAAGTAGCGACAGTGGAACAGCCTCATGTGTCTCTCAAGTAATTAAAGCTACTCAGCTTCTGAGCAGGTGCCTTGCAGCAACACCCAAGACGTGTTACAATCCCCCAGTAACACACTGCCTAACACATTTTATTGCCTAATTACTCCCACACTCACGTTTACTGCCCTTGTTAATCCAGTACTTCAAAAGAATACTTGCCTTGCTTAAACATCTCTTGATCTTAATCTTCCTGTCATTGGTGTAAATCAGAATTCATTTCACTAACGTTAATGGAGCTACTGCAGTGTCAAATGTCTAGGAATGGAAAATTAGGCCTATAGCCCAAAATGAATGTTTAGTCTGGCACCAGTAGTATGTATTTATTTTCTGGCATCAAAACAAAATATGCTTTTTCTCTGGTACCAACTCAAAGCGGAGCTTTTAAACTGTCAGTGCTGAGATCAGCCCCCACTCCAAAAAAGTTGTGGGTTTTTTTCCCCTAACTCTTACCAAAGACACCCCAGCGGTATCTTTGCTAGCAGCTCTGATGATTTCGCTCAAGGCAGACTACAGGTTTGCTCATTCTCTCCTCAGAAAGACAACGATGCAGATAAAGGTGAACACAGGGCAATGCCATTAAAGATAATCAATATAATGAGTAGACAGAAGACAGCACAGGCGCAGTAGGTCAGCTAGAACATCCCAGCTATCGGCCTTTGATCAGGTCACAATGTGATTGTAGTTTGGTGAGTGTCTCTGTCCATTGTCGCACAGTGGGGAGAGGGCAGAGAGGAGACCCCTCCTCAGGGGCCGAGTCCTTCTATTCATATGGAGTTAATGTATGGTGGGAATTCAGCCTCGTGCCATATGGAAATCTGAAACTGTGGGAAAGCTCCAAACCACAGAACCGCATTGTTCAGCTATTGCTCAGCTGCTTAAAGTTCAGAGGTGCCAGCAATGGAAGATACTGTTACATTATCAAGACTACAAATTCGCTTGTGATGCTGCCTTTCTTAGGAGCTGCAGGCAATGCTGTACCTTTGAAGAGCTAAAACTGCATAAAATTAGCCACAGCAGTGCATATTCCACTGTCCTTGCTAATGGTCAGGCACTGAGAAATACAAGATTGCAATTCACAGAGTGAGGACAAGGAAAAAAAAAGAATTTCCACAGAGATTTCCACACTCCATGCACAGAAGTAAGACATCTGCCTATAAATCAAAAGTGATATCCATTGAGACAGTGAGAATAAACACTAGAACTGCCATCATTTCTTGTCCTTTTCCATTCACGTCAATCAAGAAAAATCCTGAAGAATGAGATCACCAAAAAACAGTGGCTCCAGTTATCCTCTGGCTCCACCATCCCTCTTACATCTCTTATCAAATTAATATTAGCAAGAGATCCCTTTTTAAAAAGAGACAGCATTCACAAACGACAGGATGAGGGTAGCTTATTAACTCTTCCTGGTGACCTAACAGGTTAATGAAAATTAAACCAGTTTGCAGAAGTCAACTCAAGGTCAAACACTTATGTGACACTTTTCTGAAGTACCCAAATCAGACAGCGCAAATCAAAAGGTCATGCAAGAATGGGACTTTTCAAGCTATGTAGGGTTTTTATTTTTCTTTGAATAGTCACAGAGCAAATCTCTTTTCTGCGAGCATGACAAACTTCTTCCACCCACTCCAGAAAAAGGAACGACTGAAACCAAAGAAAAATGAATTTTCCAAAAATTAATTAATCCAGTTTCTCTGATCTCACGAAGAGACCTCTAGCCACGCTCTGGGAAAACCCTGAGGAGACTCATTTCACCCAGACTCATCTTACCCAGTCCTGCTCTTTCTCTTTCTACCACCAGAAAGCCAAAATAAGGTATCCAAAATGGTCATGTCACTACCAGCTGGAAAAACTGAGGGGGAAGGAGGGGAGACTGAGACACATAGAACGTTTGTAGCCCAGATAAATGAATTAAATGAAGATTTTTACGAGGAACTTTTAAAAAGGAAAGCAACAAGAGGAGATGGGGAGGACCAGAGCCACAGATGACGCGGGAAAGGGGAGAAATGGCTCATCCTCCTTGGCTTTCAGTGGTGACACAACTGCGTACAGCCCCACCAGTTTGCATACTGGGTCTCAGCAGCGAAAACAGCTGCACGGGTGGGAACTTCGTGCAGCACCTGCCATCCCAGCGCATGACTTTCTGTAACAGACTGGGGGATGTCTCCATATAAAGGTGGAAAAAGTCCTCTTCTGCTACCCAACAACTGTTAGCTGGGGCTTCTTTGATCCCTCCCAACTCCTCCGTAAGAGCAGATGCAGAAGGGATCAGGATAAAGTACCTAGAAGTAATTAACTTCTGTTACTGCCAGAAGACAGAAAGGAGTGAAAAGAATGGAAAAAATGGGACGGTGCCTCAAAGAAAAAAGGGTCATAGGTTCCTGTCAATTTTTGTTCAACTCCGGAAAGACTCCACAGGCAGTAATGCAGTTATTCCACATTACAGCAAAGCAGGTGAGAACACAAGATGCAACCCTGAGGTTTGGAAATGGAGAGCTACCTGTAGTACGGCCCATTACCCTATTGTTTCCTTACAGCTCATTTTGAGACTATGACATGTGTTGAGGAAGTCTCTTTACAGCTACTCCTCTGTTTGTGTTACAAGTAAATTGGTTTCTGACACCTTTGCTGGCAAAGTAGCCCCTGGGGTGATTTTGAAGTCCTTAGAAGAGTTGTTAAAAGCAACTCTAAACTCCAAGAAGGAACCCGGACATTGTCATCATTGGTCCCTCAAGAGCTACACCTTGTGAAGCAACCCGGGGATGGGAGCATTGCATCTTAACAATATTTGTCTTGGGTTTTCTCAGTCTGGTCTATTTGACTTACCAGTTTGGTCTATTCTGAACTAATTGCACTGAAAATGAGGAAGGTACTCTACTCTGTTGAATTATACCATGAAAATTGTGTGATATAAGAATTGTGCCCTGCTGTGTTCAAGGTTAGTCTTATGCGAGATCTCCTCTTACTTCATACAGTTGCGGAGAGAACAAAGTTAATAGGAAGCTTTCCAGTGACATTCTGCCAATAGCAAGAACAGTCCTCAGGACAAGAAAGCTGTCGCCAGAGTAAGGGAAAGGAGGAACCACAGAGAGACAGATACCCTGTCTTAAAAAAATAACAGAGTCCACCCATATAGTGAAGTGGTTCTGGAAATTGTTGTTTTGCCTTTGTAATCTTCCTTTAAATAAAAAAAAAAAGTAAAGAAAGAGGCTTGTTCTTTGAATAGTAACTGTAGTCAAGTTGTGTCACCACTGCAGCCTTTACTTTACTGGTGTCGTGCTTTGCAGGAAAAGGAGACCCACGTACCTTTCGTTGCCAGCCGGACACAGTTGATTTTTGTTTCCTGAAAAATAAAAAAAAATACATAGGAAAACATCAAGGTGTGTAATTTACCCACCTACAATAAACATACATTCCTTTAAAAAGGTACTAAAACAAATAAGCATTTTTCTTACACTTCATCTCTCAAAATACCAACAGTTTTAGTTGCAGAAAACACTCCATACTAATGGACTTGCATACAGCTGCTTCTCTAACTGTTGAGAAGTTAAGAGTGACAACATGTTTTTCCACACTTGATGTGAGTGATGGGTCCCGTGTAACTGCCTGATTAACTAACAGAATTTACCAGTTAAATGACCTGATCTGTAATAGGCAGACAAGCCTTGGGTCAAAAGTACATGCAACTGTACATCTAATTTTCATGCACCATTACTGCAAATTTTGCAAATTGGGTATTTATTTAAACACATGGCAAACAGACACCAAAGCAGTCATTTGAATATTTCAGCTCTGATACGTATATGAAGCAAACCAGCACGCTGTACGGCTAGCTCTGCCAAACGAGCTATTCAAACACAACCCACACCGCTGCAGTTTTTCATTGCAGAGCTGGGATGAAACCCAACGCTTTTGTACAATCCACATCAGAGCCTGCAGATCTGCGGAAACGGGAGTTGGGATCGGAACAGCAATGTTGTATTTGGCTTAACTAAAAGATCAAACTCGGCAGCCTTCTCAGGCCACTTCCACTGAAAACACATCCTTTCTGGTATCCCCAGCTCCTCATTCTACAGCCCTTACTGGCATGGACTGCTTCATTCTGGTGCACGATTGCCATCCAAATCTTAATGTGTTGCTTTGGTTGAAAAGCTGACTTTGTCAGGCAGTAATCTGCTGCAGGGTTTTCTTAGCACTTTATGTCTTTACATGCTCTTGTACATGTCTCAGGTGTAACGAATACTGCATAAATTACTGTGGGTAACAATGCTACATTAATATGGATGCTGTCTGGGCTCTGGAAACAACAGCCCAGCAAATGCGCTGCTGAGCACCTCATTCCATCCTCAAGCAATAAGATGAACACTGTGGAAGTCTGAGTTTGCTCTTGGAGAAAATCTGTTCCATCTGTGACAGACCTTCCTCGGCCTCAGCAGAAACACACGGTCCCGTCGTGCCTTTCCCCTCACACTTACGTTGCACGTAGGAAGGGGACAATTGCAGGATCCACACTGGGAGACGGAAGAGCGATTCCCTCTGATCCCTTTCTATGTATTCCTCAAGATACAAGTCTGCCACACTGTCTGGATATAAGTAACCCTGTGTGTAGTCTAAAAACAACTAAATATCCAGGACAAAGTGTCCCTTTGTTCATCTTGCCTTCAAACTCTCTTAAGGAACTCCTGGATCGCCGAGGACAAATCATGGCTGTTAAGGACATCCTTTCCCAGCCATACAGCCCCCAGAGTAGGACTGAAGCGCTGTTTATCCCAGTAAACCAGAGGCACCTCTCTTTGGTGCACTGACCCCTCTCTCCCTCAAAAATCAACTCCTCTACGCAACCTGTACAACTGTCGGCACTGCAAAGTCAACATAGCTGTACAACAGAGCTCCCCATTCATCTCTGCCTCGTGTATAATCAACTCGAATTGCCAGCTATTCTGGAAATCCAAAATCTTTATTACTAGTGATGAATATGAAGCAGGAAAAACATAGCTTTATTTTCAGAGCACAGCCTCAGCACATAACGCTGGGAATTACAAGACAGACAGATTCTGATGCAGTTTACGATCTAAGACAAGGTGACCTGGAAAATCAGCGATGAAAAATAAAATAAATAAAAAATATCAAGATAGCATTTTTGCAGTCTAAAAGTAGGTGGACACTTGCTCGCATTTCGTTGAGGAATTTTTTTTGTGTATTTATTGATTTCTGCTAGCTTCAAAGTGCAACAAAAAGCTGGAGAAATTAGTCAACGTTGAGAAAAGAAGAGGTGAGAAAACAAAAACTGAAATCTTGTTAGCGATGCTGTAACTGATCTCATTTGGGCATGTGCATATTCCTGCACATTACCCTCCCACAGGGTGATTTGAGAAGACAGGATGCAGTGTGTTCTGTTTGCATCTACATCTACTAATTGCTGCGTTTAGCACAGACAATCACAGTTATTAGAAGACCATGATCTGGCACCGCCAAAAGCAAGGGCAATCAATCACTAGAGGAACAAGACATCTGGACTTCAGAACTTCATTTCAAATTGCATCCTCTGAGAAGGAAAACGTAAAAGAAACCTGCACAGACACCAAACGTCCAGCTACTAAGGATGTTAAAGTTTAAAGACTTGAACTTAGTCCATATTCCTGATTAGGGCTGATTATTCCATCGATTTCCATTGATCACCTCATTGATCAACCCACTGCTCATCTCTTTGGTGTCTCATAAAAATGAGATCTCTTTAAATTTACTCTATTTTCCTTTGATTGATGCTGAGAATTGTGAGTTTGTATGAACTTTTCTACGAAGAAACAGAATAAATAGATACACTTTTTTCCCAAAAAAAAACAGTAAAACCATTTTCCCACTATCACATTTGTTTTCTGAAAAATGCTACTTTGGATTCAGACAAGGTGCTTTCCTGCCCACAGTAAAGTAAGATGCTTCTGTTCAGCCAATAGTAAAGCAGGAATAAACAACGTAGGTAATTGTCAATTACCCACCCAGATGGCTTAAAGCAATTATAAGAAAAATAATGAAATAAAGAGATAATTAAAAAGTTGTAAAAAACAAAAAATAATTTTCCCCAAATTTCAGTCTCTTTTTTCTGAACGTTCTTTCAAACACTGTGATACCCTAGTTCCCATTTTATGATATCACAGCAGTTTTACAAGGCCTTATGTCTACAACAATCTTAATGATGACCCAAGATCCTACACATTCAGCATAAGATATCTGTTTTGTATTACGGCTGAAGTCACAGGAATAATTCAATTTAAGATCCCACTAGCACTACTACTTCGGCTCTATATCACTGCCAGGTTACGGCAGACATTTTCTATCCAAACAGCGACAGAACAACGTAGGCACATTTTAACCAAGATCCTGAAATAGGAAAACACCGCATGAATACATCCTACAGCTCTTGATCCAACCTTCCATGCTTCGTACCCAGAAAGCTTACTGCATATTAAGCCTTTCTACACGTTTACTTGTTTTCTGGAGCTTACTTCCATATGAATAAAACATGATTACGGCGTACCCTCACTCAAGGCTGAGCCCTCACTAAATTTTTAAGCCCACACACCATGGACACAGACGATACGAGGACTGTGTTTCGGGGTGCTGGCAGGCTACTCCTGGAGGGCAGACCCAGAGCTACAGTTAGAACGAGCTGGAGACTCTCTGAAGAGGACACAAACTGTGCTGAGGAGCTGGGTGAGCCCTCTCTGCCAACACAGCTCATGCACACAGACTGGAAACGACACACCACGAGCCTGTTTTAGCATCCCTCTGAATTTTCAGGGGTTTTTTAAAAACATTCTTTTAATACAGTGTGCTTCTTCCTTTTTCAAGAAAGGGAGCTGATGCTGCCTACTAATTATTTAGGTTCCTAAACGCACATTTCACTGAAGTACACTGGATGATAACAAGACAAGTTCTGCCTCTGTCTCTTTAGTGTCTGGATGGGAACAATTTTCTGCAGAAAAGGGCTGTGAGGGCAGCAGGACATATGTTTATGTGACAGCTGCATCTTCACAACCTAAAAGGGCAAATGTTTTTTTTTTTTCTTTTCTTTTAAAATGACAGCTTGCTGTTTACAGACTACGAACAACAATAAAAGCAGCAGAGCTTTTTCATCCATCTGTTTTCACACCCACAATTTTTTCTTCCCTTTACTATTATTATGACTTTGCGTTAGTTAAACAGTCCTTGCCTTGCCTGAAGAACTGCCTGCCAGCACCAGGGAGACCTGCCGTCCCCAGCCGCGCCATCCGGGGCTGCCCTGCAACAGGCACGGTTTCATCAGGCAGCTCAAACTGGGGACAGGCAATTTTAACTTTCGCTGGTGCGCAGACAAGATAAGTAATTACCGATCTCCCACTTGGCCTCAGTCTCAACTTTAGTTCCCGGTGTCCCAGAGCTATACACTGAGCATGCTTGTTGGCAACCTGCTTCACACAGGATAGAAACCGGGGTTCTGGCCACTGAACATCCTAAGGAATTATTTTTTTTGGTTCTCAACAAATTTTGCCCAAGTTCAGGAGAGCTCTAGGTCATATGTTTCTTTTTTATCCCACTGGAGCTGGCTGTTTGCTGCCTTTAAAATGAATCATGTGCATATGCCTGTGCAGGGTCAATGGACACCCCTGTATTTTTTATTGCTGGCTTAAGGAAACTGTTAGTCCTCCGAGAGACTAAGATAAACCTTGTATTGCCTTTCCAATTATCAGCTATTTTTATTATCTGCCTCATTTGGAGAAGGGAGGTTTAACAAAGTGGTTAGGGCTTTTATTATTTACCACAGAAAGTTATTTCAATGATATATAGTTAATCACTAAATACCCATACCTCCCAAACTCTCAGACCTGGACAGGCTGGAGGGGTGCGCCTGTGTGAACCCCATAAGGTTCAACAAGGCCAAGTGCAAGGTGCTGCACCTGGGTCGGGGCAACCCCCGATATCAATACAGGCTGGGGGATGAGGGGATGGAGAGCAGCCCTGCGGAGAAGGACTTGGGGGTACTGGTGGATGAAAAGCTGGACATGAGCCAACAGTGTGCGCTTGCAGCCCAGAAGGCCAAGTGTGGCCAGCAGGTCGAGGGAGGGGATTCTGCCCCTCTGCTCTGCTCTGGTGAGACCTCACCTGGAGCCCTGCGTCCAGCTCTGGAGCCCTCAGCACAAGGAGGACATGGAGCTGTTGGAGCGGGTCCAGAGGAGGCCACAAAAATGCTCCGAGGGCTGGAGCCCCTCTGCTACGAGGCCAGGCTGAGAGAGTTGGGGCTGTTCAGCCTGGAGAAGAGAAGGCCCCGGGGAGACCTTAGTGCGGCCTTGCAGTGCTTCAAGGGGGCCTAGAGGAAAGATGGGGACAGGCTTTTTAGCAAGGCCTGTGGTGACAGGACAAGGGGTGATGGGTTTAAACTAAAGGAGGGCAGATTTAGGCTGGATAGAAGGAAGAAATTTTTTATACTGAGGGTGGTGAAGCACTGGAAGGGGTTGCCCAGAGAGGGAGTGGAGGCCCCATCCCTGGAAACATTGCAGGTGAGGTTGGACGGGGCTCTGAGCAACCTGATCTGGTTAAAGATGTCCCTGCTCACTGCAGGGTGTTGGGCTGGATGGCCTCTGAAGGTCCCTTCCAACCCAAAGCATTCTGTGATTCTATAAACATGAGGTAGACTGGAGGATTTTATTTATACCGTTGATAGAACTACCAAGAAAACCCTCAGGTCCAAATACTCTGGCCCAAGATGGCCAACCAGATGTGGAAACAGGGGCTTACAAAGAGTGAAGTGCTTCCACAGCTGCTTTATTTCTGCCCCAGCAGCTCCAACATGAGATTAAGAAGCAGTAAACATATGTGAACAGAACTGCACACCTGAAACCCTACTGAACACAGCGCTCCTCAAAGCTGTTTAATAGTTCACAGAAGCGATGCAGGCAGCCTTGGTGCCACTTCATTTTTCAGAACAGGGCTCATGCTGAACTGAAGTACCTCATTGTTTTTTTCGTGGGCCATCTCCACAGGGATGAATGCCACCTCTCTGTTGGCAGCTCTATCCATACCTCCAAAACAAACGTCCCGGAAGAAGAATGTTGTGTACTGTAGACCTGGCAGCATCTAGAAATCCAGCCCGAAGTCCCCTAATAATAATGAACTGCCCAATTGTGCATGTAGTACAAGTCATTAGAGAGGAGAAAAAAATCAATAAGAATCTCTGTAGAGTCTATCATTCCCTCAAAAAATAATATTCTCATTGATTCCTGTGGTGCTACTTTTCACAATTCTGGCCTGAAAACATCATTCACCTGTTGGACCACCAGGCTGCAGGAGCAGCTGGCAGCATCCCCCACGTCATCTCCAGCTGCGTTACAAAGGCTCCTGCCTCATCTCCCATTTAGAGGAAAAATGGCCAAGAGTTATTGATTGCAACTGTGCCATTACAGATTTCATTTTAACTCAAAGAGGTAAAATGCAACCGCAGGAAGGATTTGTAGGAAGCTCTGGCTTCTGAGCTGCTCAAAAATTCAGGCAGGTTTCACACAGCAGCCAAAGAATTCTCCCCATTTGACCGTGTGTGGCTGAATCACTAACCAGAGACTGTCACCTACAATGACCCAGATGAAGAACTTGGGGACAATAAAACCTGCGACATTTAACTTTGATTATTAAGTCAGTATAAGGATAAGAGAGGACAAGGAGTAACCCAGTGTTGCCACCCTGGCCTCACCTTTCACGGGGATGAACAATGAAGGGGTTGGTGTTTTAAAGGGGTGAGCTCAGGGAGGTTTTTCAGACACAGAAAACTTCATGCTCTGTCAGGCAGCCATCTGTAGCAGGTGGCACCAGGACAACCAGCAAACATCGGTTAACTACCTGGATGGCTGAGACAGCATGTGTGGAGACCCTGCCAGAGGAGAGTGAAGCCAGTTGTCCATTCTTCTTCCTGTGCCACTTCTTGCGCTAACTCCGTCTAACAATTAAACAGTAACTAACGGTGATTCGCACCCCACAGTTACAAAGCCCAGAGCTTCTGTTTCCTTTTTCTCTTTTTTCCCCTCTTACTTCAAACTCTGACACATTTCAGTTCAGCATCTGGCTTTCAACAGTCCCTAGGAGGGAAATTCACACAATTTGGAAGCGTTTTGTATAACAAAGCTGAAAACCGTTCTGTTTCACACATGTTCTATTTAGACCCCTGTCTGGAAGCAACATCACGTTGACCAAACTTCATGCAACTGTCCACGGAAAAGAATTCAGCCAGCGACAGCTATCTCATTCAAACTCTCAAACAACAAGTACAGCATTGCACAAAGAGAAGGCAGAAAAGCTCGTGATCTGATTTTGCAGCAATTTGCCACGCACGTTTTGCATCCAGCTGTTAATTATGTTTCTTTCACTGTAACAATCATGGCTAATGGTTGCAGAGCAGACGAGAACATCAAATGAGCACAACCCGCCACGTACAGAGGAGCTGAAACAATGCAGAACCCCTGTAACGCTTCTACCTCCTCCTAATCAAGTTTTTTGACCAAATACAGAATGTTTCTTCAAATTAAGCTCTCCCCAGAGTCCTGAATTTCCAAAGGAAGATGTTCTGGTTCACTGCACAAAGGTTTCTCATTGCAGGTTCCAGGTGTGGAAAGAAGCTTCATCATTCCACAACTGTCAGTGATTAATGAAACTATAGAATATCCTAATTAAAAATTGAGTGACAATGTTCTGTTAAGTTTTTCACGTGCAAGGGAACATAAGGCTATATTTTAATTGTGCTAAACTGTTACTGTTCCAGATTTTTTGCAGATGTGCATTATCAGAAGTGCCACACTGCAGCCATAATTATTAGTAGGCTTCAGAAAGAGCAAAGCTGCTCAGGTTACAGACATAAGTGAAAACCCAGAACTCTTAAATACAAATTATATCTGTAAAACAATTCTGGGAATGAAACAAAACTTATTATTTACAGCTGCAAAAGACTGGATGAAAAACAGACCCTCATGTTTGAAATGTGGGGCTTATGGATTCTTATCCAGAAACAAAAAGTATCACAGCTACTCCTTTGAAGATCCATATTCCACTCTTGGACATCTCCTCTATAGTTTTTCCCATAGCACTGCACTTTGAGGATATATAAGCATATACTGTATCAATATAAATTATTAATACAAGAGGCAATTAATTGCTCAAATAGGAATTTGTTTTGTTTGGCAGGATACTTATCACGCTGTCAGAAACTGTGTATTGTTGCACACAGACTCCTTTGATTAACTTATGCTTAAAAAGTCCTTTACGGTCTTGCGTTCCTGTTAGAACTGCCCAAGCAAGGCGTCCTTTTTTGAGTCCTTATCACCTTGTACGTAGAGAGTGTGATGCAACTTGCCAGCTACAGAGATCCAGAAAAAGCAGGAACCACACACTAGTGCTGCCTGAATCCAGAACGCCAAGGGAAGCCTACACTTCCACTCATACACCCCATTTGTGGCATATTATATTGTACTTAAGCAAATAAAAGTTTTTTCTTCCCTGGGGATCCATTCACTAGCAATTAACTATCACACAAGGGGGAACTAACTAGACACAGAGAGACATATACATATATTTCACGATTTCCTTTATAAAGGCAAATCCAAAACGGAATTAATTGAGTAGTGCTGGAAGGAAACTAAATCGACTAGAAAGGAAACCAAGGTGAAAACCAGCACGGTACTGAAGAGATTTGTGCTTGTCAGCCACACAGCAGAAACTCTGCAGGAGAATGGTGATAAATGAAGGTAGTAAAACACAAGATATGTTGTGAACATTCATTGGCATTGCTAGCCTGCTAAACGATGTACGGCCCTCTGTGATGTGTGGTTGCGTTTTGGGTATAAAAGACGGTATCCCAAGTGGAGACCAAAGCCTATACCACTCACCTGTGATTGATTTTTCTAATTTTGCTTTTTCAGAGGGGATGTCTTAGAGGATTTATCTATGTTAAAGTTAGATTCATGAGAGCACCGGCAAATGCGCTAATAACACACTCTGCTACCCAACTTCTTGATGCCATGTTAATGCTCTAAGCCTGTTCGTGAGGCCAGAGTGCCAAATGGTACCATGTTATGTGATGACAAAAAACAATTAGGGGAGTCAAAGGGGACGAAGGTGAATGACTGCTTAGACTGGATCTGGCCTGTACACTATTAGCTGAACAGACCCGAAACAGCAGAGTTAAAAGAGGTCACAGACTATTCTAGGCTAGAATAGAAGAATGGAAGAGGGAAAAGAGGCCTTCCCTTTTCCTATGACGGGATCTGTTGGGGCATTACGTGTATGTCATTTGAGTCTGAGAATAGGGCAGACTATGTCTCCTGTGCAGTCTCCTTTTTAAACTTAGTATCACAGAGTAAGTACATGCAAAAAATATGGTCCAGGGTATTCAAAAGGCATAAGAAAGAGATGCACATAGTCCCCCCTGCAGTACAACTTCACATTTTGCTCAAGCTGAAAATCCCAACCATAAGTGCTACATTACGATGTGACCAAATACAAGCTACAAGGTAATTCAACTTCACAGCTTTTGTGTAGTTCTCATCTCGTAACATCTCCTCCAAAATCACAAGCACTGTGAATTGGAGACTATCAGGATATTGCAGTTATGTCTTTTAAAAGGACAATAGCTCCTACTCTGGCATGAATGCAACTGCAAGAAAAAGAAAACAAACAAATTCTAAGCAATTCATTTTGTAAATCACATGCCAACACGTGTCTTTACATTGTCTGGCTCTCCAACAGGTTTCTCATTGAATCTGGGCATCAGAGAGAGACTTGATTGAAGGACAAGTAGTGGCATGTTTAATTTTCATCAAATTTCTGTAAGAGGGTAATAATGAGGAGGAATTAAACTGGCATCTGATGGAGAATGAAGGAGAAAGATGTGGAGGACAGACAGAGGTGGTCATATGTACAGATCCAACTTCAATTTTCTCTGCACTTACTCCATTTGCCTTGCTTAGAGCCTGGAAGTATATGCTGTAGCTTTTCAGGGGAGAAAGTGGAGCATTCCAGTAGCCGTTGTAGGTTTTGTTGTCGCCCACTGTGAACGGCAGCGTGACGGGCAGGTTGATGGGTTTCAGCTCGGCTGCAAAGTAGTGTGGTGAGTCAAGACTGGAAGCGTTCTTGTAGCTCACTGGGACAGAGAAGCATTCAGTGATGTCTGCAGCTCTCCGTGCTTTCTGCAGCTTCTCCTCCTTGACAACAAGCTGATAGACACTAGGAGGGAGAGAGGAAGGTAAGATTAGAGCCCCAAGAGCCTTAAATATCAAGAATGTTTCCAACAATAAAAGGAAAAGACAAAGTAAGAAAAACACTGCTAGGGCATCACAGCAAACACTGTTCTTGGCACAGCAGTAACAGTGGCCACTAAATGTTACTACGTGGGCAAGATGCTGATCACTTGCTCTGTTGATTTAGTTGAGTGAATCAAGGTACACCTTGGTGAAAGTCAGAATAGATTTCAATCACGTCACACTTTGGGAAAAAGATTAACCAATAAAATACCCAGTCTATAATGAATTTTTAATGTATTGAATATTAGAAAGCAGATGATTTCTTCTTCAGCCACCAAGTTGAAACATGAATTTTTTGCTTAGGCCAAATGGCGATTGTGGTAGAGGAGAACATTAGCAGGTGGCAATGGTGTCAGATCCCTTTTGAAACAGTTTCAGGGTGCAAGAATCAGTTTATATCACAAAGATTCTCACATCTTCTAAGAACGTAACTTTTTTTTTTTCTTCCACGTTTCTTTTTGGGATATATCCTGGGATGTAGAGTTCTCTAACATTAATTCCTGATGGCAAGTCTCCTCCCACCTTCCATCACTAAAAGGCTGGCTTATATACTGAGCGGGTGGCTTTACAGCTCTCCCAATGCACTTTTGTTTCAGGAAACAACTACTCTTCATATTCTTTCCAGCTTTATGAAATGTTAATCCTTTTCGATTCCTGCTAAGCTTTTGGCCTCTATGGTACGTAACAGCAATCTTGTTATTTCTAGCTTACTATTTCAGGCTCAGGGAAGTTGCAAGGCATTCAAATGCACTCTTGGTGGTTTGTTTTTTTTTTTTTCCTCAGGCAGTTAACAAAGCCCTTAAGTTAAATGCTGCTACAGCTGAGCCAGGTTTTACTGTCTGCTTAACACCACTCACCCATTTGACAAAGAAAGATACCGCTGTGGTCATTTTATTTTTTGTCAGGATATTCACATGTGCTGTCCTCACCTGTCTGTGCGAGACTGGTCCTTTGTTTAGTTAGACAGGGGAGATCGATTAAAAGATTGGAAACAGCCAGCAGCGTATCATTCTCCCGGCTTTCACAGGCTCATTGTTGCAGAAAGATTGGTCTGAAAAATTTCTAGCATAGCCACAGCTCATCAACGCTTCTGTGGGAAGCAAAGTTCTGGCACCTTCAACAAGTCAGGGTGAAACAAAACCTAGCTCAAGCTTTTGAATCCACTGTTACTTCAGGTCTGCAGGTACCTGGCTCGCTCACTGTTAACAATGAGGCAGTCAGTAAATCACTTGGAAATCATTTGGCTCCCACTGCTAGACACAAAACCAACTAATCTTTACAAGTGCGACCAATTTATGAATTGCTTAGTGCTGAAGTTGTCCGTACGCAGGCTGCTACTAATGTCTGCTAATGCAGCAGGAGCACCCACCAGCCGTATGGATTGCAGCCTTTAATGACGTCCCATCAGCATTTTGGAAAACTTTCCTCAATCCCACAGTTCATTAGAGGCTTTAATAAAATATTTTAGACCTTCTCTAGTATTTATTCTATGATTTCCAAAAAGACAAACAGGCTTCCCAGCAACGCTTTGCGTTATCATTGAGGATGTAGTGGGAGCTGTAAGCAAAAGCCTGTTTAACCTAAACCCTCCCCTCAGCTTAGCAACAGAAACTTTCAGATTGCCATTTTGGACACTGTTTACTAACCGATGATCTGCAGGTTCCTATTCTGACCCTTCTCTCTGGCAATAATAATCTACACTACTGGGAAAATTTGTCATTTTGTTTGTCAGCAATGGGCAAAATCGTAGCTGACATTTTTATGGGCATTTGCCACACGCCTTCTAACCTAAAAATGCTTGGTTCCTGTTTTATCCAATCCCAAACACCTCTTTTCTAGTTACAGAAAATATTTCCTTTATGTATATACATAAATATTTATGTATAAATATATTTTAATCTCCTTTCAGCCTAGACAGAGGCCAAGGGTTCCCTCTTCCCATCTCCCTAGCCCTACAGTGCCCAAAGGGTGACTCTCATTCTCTGGTTATCCCACTTGCAAGCCATGAGCCTATATACTTTTCTGTCTTCGGAAAAGGGGAAGCTCCCAGGGACACAAATCGCCAGATAACTGAACTCTTTCCCTAATCATCACAGAACTTAGTTACCTTTGAAGACATTCTTAGTTTCTCCCTTGATGGTTCTAACATATGCCCCACCAGTATAGGCACTCTTTTATATCACGAGAACAGCTTTGATACATACAGAACCTAATAACAGACACTCTTTTGCCTGTATTCTTTCCATTTTTGCTCTCCTACTCAGCCATTAACGCACTTCTTCCTTTCGCGGGGATAACTCACTCTTTTAATGATCTGAAATTTTACTTTTAATCTTTATTCTTTTGGAATAAATTGAGGTACCTCTGGAAGCACACCGGTACGTTCATGAGCATTCAGCTGAAATGTAACAGACATCCCATTTGTGTTCAAGTTAAAACCCCATTAATCTCCTGCTCGAATACCGTCTCCTTTCCTATGAAACAAATATCTGAGCTAGCGCTGCTGTCACTGTTCCCCGTCTAAAACACCTACTCTGGTGAAACTTAGGATGAGTGACTGACTGCTTTCTTGGCATTTTTTTCCTTTATGCCCCAGCTCACACCGACTGACACAGCACGTTCATCTCTATGCGCTGTACCTGCACGACTTGGTGACCGTCATGCTTCAGCCTCACTCTTTTCTCCGAGTCTCAGTTATTTGGTAGTGGTCAAGCGGCTACCCTCAAAGGAAGTGGTCAAGTGGCCAAGAGCGTGGCTGGTTTCAAAGACTACTCTGGGCTGAAGATCATCACTCTGAGAAATTGTTTCCTTATCAAATGATTACGCCGGGTCTCACTTTCTGATATTTTGTTCCCATTACTTTGATCTGTCTAGACCCTCCAGAAGTGCAGGAGTCACCGTTCACCACTATAACACAGACTGTTACAGTCTCATTTTCTTTTCTCTTCTTTTCTGCCATAGCTTTGGTTTTCAGGTTATGCTCTTTTCCGCATGTTTTGTTTTCACCTGGGAGCAGAATTTTCCTGATTGCCTTTAGAGCATTTTCAGAGATCAACTTCTCTGCATTAACCAGTGAAGCGCTGCAAGGCACATCAAGTGCTTCCACACCCACTACCATCAGCATGAAGACGCTCTCCTAACTGTTTGCCTCTTCACTGGAGCAAAAAGCCAAGGATCCTAGGTCGGAATGAAATTCCTGTGGGAATTCTGAGTAGCGGGCACGCAATTACTCACCCTAAAGTTTGGCCAAACCATCTGCATTACTACAACAATTCTCAAAAGAGTAAAAGTAATTCAACTTTGCTCAGAAGATGATAACTTTCTGTGATACATTATGACCCCCAAGATTGCAGTCGGGCACTAACTCAAAATAAACTCGGTGAGCAGGATCTGCCCTTTTGGCCTGCAAAAGCACTTCAGCTGCAATCACATCCCTGTTTCAGTGCTGAGCAGGGTCAACCATTTGCAACTTGTTATGACTGACAATTTTGTAATACACAGCAGTGAGACTACAACCGAGGGAAAGGAGGAGTACTTTTCCAAAAAGAAGAGCTAGAGAGAAGGAAAAAAAAAGTGGGCAATGGAAATAAGGAGGAGATATCCAAACTGTTCTATTAGCTCTTATTCTGGCTACCAGCTAGGCACTAACATGGACCTCCTAGGGTTCTCCTCCTCTCAAGCTTCAAAGCTACTGCTTCCAGCCAGTATCAGCTAACGCTGCCTTTCATAGCAGGAATCAATACGTCAGTTGAAAATGCCCAGCTGGATAAAAGAAAATGTCAGTGTCATACATTGAAATTATATTAAAAGAGACAACAAAAGCAGAGCATTGAAACTGCCAACACTATATAACAACTTCAGAACCAATAAACTGAAAGATGATACAGTAAAACTAACTACTACATTTCAATTTTTAATATTCAGCCGCATTTGCAAACACTGCAATCAAATCCACACGTGTGCATGTTGCAGGGCAATAGAAGCAGGGGTCTTGCGTTCCTAGTGCTAAGCTACTCCAAGACACCCCATTGCAACCAAGTAATACTGCAGTCCCCATAAATGACAGGAAAGGACTGGTTTCCAAACGGCCATAAGGTCTGATCTCCAGAGAGCTCTCTAGGGATTCTCAAGTCTGGGCTACCAACCAAACGCCTGACTTCCTCGAAGGCTGGGGAGCCGACTGCCCTGTTGTGCGGCTGCACGCTCTTATCAGAAAAGGAGGCCAACACTCGGCTCCTTGATAAATTTCACAGGTCTCAGATAGATAAATCCACATTACTTTAATAGAAGCTTTTTAAAGTTTTTAACAGCTCCATTCTAAATCACTGATAAAAGCACCAGCCATAATGGTCGCCACGGCACAAATGTTGGCTGCAGAGGAAGAAAATGTGCTCTTATCATCATCTACAAGGCAATCTTTTAAATGATGAGCTCTCTATTCAGTGTGGAAGCACAAGTGCGGATAATCAACATTCCAAATCACAGCCCATTTCTGTGCGACTGAGATCTCTCCGAGCGCTGTTAGATTTCTCCTTCCCCTGCTCTTGATTTCTTTTTGAGCTGCTTGCAGAACAATTTGAGGATGGACTGAGGAAGCGCCTGTCCACAAATCTAGCCACATATTTAGACCAGACTCAAGTTCTGGGTGTAGGATGCGCACGAATGTGGAGGGGAAAAGCTGAGTCAGAGCTTTCCATAAGCATTCAACAACTGGTCGGTGCACTTTGGTATCCTGACATGATACTTATCAACAAGGTGAAATCTTCACTATACCCCGATAATGGTAGGGTATGAAAAGGAAAATAATTTCTTTGTAACCTTACAGTGATCCCCTCACCTGACTTATTAAAGCTTAAAAGAAACAATGCTTCCTGCAGCTTAGTACTCCCTCTGGACCAATTTTGGTACTAAATTTTCTTAAACGTATCATATAAAGATTTCATATATTTTCATTTAATTTTAATATTTAACACATAAATATATTATCAGCCGTATATTATTTCCAATAATATTTTCTCCCAGGGAACAAAAATAAGTGGCAATTAGTTCAGCCTGATCTTGCAGTGCATTTTTTAGCAGATTACTGTGAGCAGTTTTGCGGTTCACCCTGCAGAGAACAGGAACTTCTCATTTCTAGCTCAAAGGAACACATTACTTTCAGAATAACTGTTTGATAGGCTACAGGAAATAAGATATTACCAAAGGGTAGAGGTTTCCTTATTAGTAGTTATTTTAATTGAAAGAATGAAGGACAAAAAGGGCAAATGAAGTAAAGATGGAAAAGACTTGCATCTCCCAATAGCTGTGCCATCTCAGACTGAACAGATGTGGGACGTAGCAGCCGACATGGAGCTGGACATTGAATTTCCATTGCTGCACCTATTCTATGGAGTTAACAGATTCAGTGCTTCTGAAAAGGCTATCCAAAACCATGAAAATCAAGCCCTAGCTTTTTTATCGTCCGATTTCCCATTTAACTTATGATCCCATTAAATTTGGTTAGGCCAATGTAAATATATTTGTATATATCCATGAAGGTTCATCACCTTTATTCTGACAGCATGGACCCATCTCCCAGGATACTGGAATGGGAGAGGGTTTGATGTGTTGCCTGACACCCACATGTAGAATTCAGATTAGCTATTAAATGTGCAGATGCTTGTTTTATGGCCAAGTTGATTTCACTGATGCAACCCGAGACAGAAGAGTAGCATCAACATCTTTATTTGCTCTTTCTTAAAGGTATCTAAATAAAAGCCTGAATTCTGCCACATGGACAATAAGAAATAAAATAATGGGAAATCTGAGGAAATACAATAGGGATGGAAGGTAAAAATATCCAATAAAAATCTATCAGTACTCTACAGAGCTTGCTCTAAAAAATAGTGAAATTAAAACAGTAAATGAGATCCTTCTTACAGTGTGCCTCCAGCCGTCCCATGAACTTGCATAGAAGGGGTTTTGTAAAAAATTCAACCAAAACCCACTAAACTCTAAAAAAGATTTATGTAACATAAATTCTACTAACATTTACAAGAAATAAATGGTTAACTGCCATAAAGCCTGATGCTGAGACTCGCTGTTCTGAGCATACACTGCACCTACAGCACCGCTCTCCTTTGGCTATAACGGTGAATGTTTCCTCACCAGGCTTCCTCTGCAATCCAACGTTCAGGCATTCAGAATCGACTCCGCAGACAGTTTCCAAGTTCATAAAGTTTTCTGGTTCTGGTTTTCAGGTGGCAATATATTCCTGAGAATTGAGTTACCTACTTCACATGTTCTAAAATGTCACCCTTAATATCTTCAATACCACCTTTAATCAGAAGCTCTGAAACTAATCTACAAAACATAATGAACTGAGTTTCACAGCCACCTAGGATGTACATACAGGACCCAGTGCACTGTTCTGCAATTTTCTGTCTATTTAAGAACTGATTCGAAACCCATTAAAATCAATTAAAGATTGCTACTATTCCCATTACGCTTTGGAACAGCTCCATGCAGAACACAACACGGTTAGGTTTAGCTTTTCAAGGTTAGCTTTCAATAAACATTTTTATGCAGAAAATAGGGAAAAAAGAGATTGTTCTGCAATGTCGTCTTCTGACATATGCTTGGCTATTTCAAAGATTCAAAAACTAGCCCATTATGAGTATCGGGCTGCACTGTCATCAATCAGCTTGTTCGCATCTGCAAAGCATTCACAAAAATAAAGCTTATAATAGTGATGCTACTCGAGGAAATAGTCTCTCACATTGCAAAGTTATTCACACCAGATCCTTCATCTTGAAGTTATTTTTGTGTGTTCTTTTAACGTTCATTTAAACTAAACAACTCTCTTCTACTACATTCACTGAAGCTGAAGAATACCAACAAAATATCCAAATTCAGCCAAATTTGTAAAAATGGCATAGAAAGAAGAGATGGTAAATACTGTCATTGCGATGAAAAAACCTGCTGAGATAGAGCAAATAATAATGTAATCTGTTTAATCAAGAAGGCTGGTAAGAGAGTCTTCACATTTTCTTCTACTCTCACGTTCGGTTCAGTAGTCTAGATTTACTACCAAGTCATTTTGTATCCTGAAATTCATGAAACAAAGGGTAGCGATTTCACACTTGGATAATACTATTTGGAGCCAAGAGTTTTCACATGGGCATTCTTTTATCGCTAAAATTTCAAGCTTTGTTAAATCTCTATAGTGATTGAAATGGGCTCTGGAAAAAGTAAGAAAGTTTAGACCGCATGCTCCCTGTACAGAGAAGAGATAAGGTCCCGTATTCTCCCCAGTCAGTCTCAGGACCTGTGATGAGCTGGGGGCCAGGCGGTGATATCTATGTAAGGAATTGTGCACAGTGTCAAGCTTAAAAAAAAAAAAAAAAAGCAAAACCAAACAACATATTTGTATTTGTAGAAAAGCATCCTGCCAGCATCACTATATCAAATGTTATCTTTGGCCAGAATACTTGTCTGAAATTGCTTTGCAGTCGTACTGTAGCATCACCTAAAATTCCCACAACCGACTAAAAAATGAAAAATCTATTAGAAAGCAGTGGGGGTTTTTTGGTTTTGTTTTGGTGGTGGTGGCTGGGGTTTGTTGGGGTTTTTTTGGTAAAAAGAAGTGATAATGTAATGTCAAATGTAATGTCACTTGGCCTCAGACGCTAGGTGGGTAGACTCTTATCCTGCCAGACCTCTGAGATACAACACATAATTACCCCACTGTTGCAGATACATAGACAGTGGCACGTAGAAAGTGCAAGGAGTGACTTGCCCGCTATTCACACAGTATCAGTTGTGTGTAAACAAATCCCCACATTCTTGTCCAATATTCCTACTTCCACCCACCAGCCAATATGTCCTTTCTAATGCAGTCTGGAGTTTCCAGCCTGAACACATGCTAATCCTACAAAGTCTTTCAAAAAGGCAAAATAAATAAAAAAAAATTGTACTTCTGGGCATCCCTTGAGATGTCACCTGCAGAGCAGACAGCGCTGGGGAAAACGAGGTGTTCTGGAGACCGTCTCTTTCTTAAAACTGCACCACACAAAAGACACGACAGATTGTCAAACTTCCACGAACACCAGTGACAACGTTGTACCAATAATCAGGTGTAACGACAGTTTAAATAAACAGCTGTGTGCACGTGTGCGCATCTAAACACCTCTGTGTGTGCACATATATACCTGCACATAAATACGTACATTAAAATCAGTGCTTCCAACCTCGTAATGTTCCACTCACCATTACTCTTCTATAAGTGATTAACGACCGCGGCTTTCCAAGGAAGGACAGCTATTAAAGACATCTAAAAATGCAAATATTCCCATATAGTTCTGAGCAAGTCTAATCATCGCCGCAGCGTCTGTGCACAGCAAACAGAAATGTGGAAACACGCACAAAACGTAAGTAGCTGTCAAAAAGACAACTGTATTGACAGTCAGTATTTACTGACCAAAAAAGAAGGATTTGTGTGCTTAAAAGCCCATTTTTCCCAGCTGTATCATTTGGTCTAATAAAAGATGCTATCCATACTCACAAAATTGCCTCTTTTCCATCCCCAGACCACAGAACACTGCTACTGCATCTATTTACTTGTATTATATATGCATCATTCTTTTAACTGCTTTAAATTCCCTCAGTTTAATCTTCTCGGAAATAAAAAATTTAAAAAAAGAAGGAAAAAAAATAACCAGAGGGCATTTCAAAGCTCTGGGTTCCATTATCTCAACCATCTCCATAAACCTGACCTGGCTTGCAACACAGATTAGCCATAATAGCAGCCGCTCCCCCGTGGAACAGGCCCAGTCCCTATCTCGCCAGTTCAATGTTATTTTGTGCTGGCAGATTAAAGATAATGAGCGCAGACAGATACGGCTTTCGCTGCAACAGGAGCGGATGTTAGTGGCTTTGGAGGTGGTTTTTTCCCTCCTGAGCCACCTGCCATCTGTTTGATCTACAAAAAAAAAAAACCCAACCCCTTTTTTGTTAATGTCGCTTAGCATTAAACAGGCACCGCTGACTGAGGTCTTGTCACCATCCTCAGTGATCGCTGGTCTAAGACCAGAGGGAAGTTTCAAGGACAAGAAGAGCCAAAGCAGCTCTTGAGCAAGCTGCAGGACAAGGAGAGGCTACGACACACCCTCCCTGGGACTGTCCGATACCTTCTGCCATGTCCTTCATAAAAGCGGTGGCTTGGACAAGGGGATGGGTGTATTTGCACATATTCTTGGTCAGAATTAATTCGGGTATTTCCAACGGCTTCCATGAAATTAGGTCCATTTGGATGCCGAAATAATCTAGTTTGTATTTCAAAGCTTTCTCTCCCTTTTCCACAATCACAGCTACCAGGCTGCGGAGGGAAAACACACACATAAGAACCCGATGTCTTTTTTAAGAGAGAAGACTAGAAAAATATTCTTGCTGGTTTTGTGTATGTTTGGTTTTTTAAAACTAAAAGGCTGAGAAAAACATAAGACAAATAGCGGGAACCTGCTCTGGTTTTAACCTCAGGAGAAACTTCATTACTAGACAAGGCCCATATGGCCAGATAACAGTCTACTCACAGTCAGATCATCAATGTACAACAGAAAAGATGAGCTCTCCTGGGTAAGGATAATATAGATTTTCAGCACCTGAAGCTGCAGGAGTATCAGCCAGATTCTCTCCACCTTTCCTGGACACTTTGTGCTTTTCAGAAAGTGCAAAGTGATCACGCTCCTGACACCAGGGAGAGGTTTTAAGTGGTACCTTCACTACAGTATCTCCTGCCCCAGAACAAAGGAAAATTGAGGATGGAGAAAGGGCAGAAGGAAAGTCCCAAGGGCAAGGACTTCTCTGTAGCAAGTCACAGCTGGTCTGTCATCACCTGTAAACACCTCCTACCTCCACCATGGCGGGAATGGGGCAGACTTAAACATCGGGAGCTTGTATCTGATAATCCCGTACCTCACCAACTCCCTTCAAAGTGAAGCGTATTTTTGATGCAAGAGAAAACATGAAATCGAGGGTGTGTCCTTTGGCAGAAAAAAAAAAAAAAATCAACCTGCATCAACATCAGCTCCTGCAGTTACCTAGGGATCTGTCAAGGTGGGCGCTGAGGGAAGTCAGCACTGCCTCCTCTTCTGCTTTGCTGTTTGACCTTCCCACCAAAAATACTGCGCTCTGCCTCTCTCCTTGCCTTCCTCTTTTGCACCACGACTACTTTTAATTACACCAGTCCTATTTCCCCTTCCTTTTGCACAGTAAGCAAATCCCTCACCATCTCCTAGCTCTGCCTTTTGCTTTGGAAAAGCGCTGTGCAAGGAGAACTGAAATTATAGAGAGGCAGAACAGCATCATGGCTGCAGAGGTTTATTCTTCTGAATTGTCTGGCTGCATTTATGATAATCCCTTCATTCCATCTGCAGCCCACGCACTGGTGCAGCAACCCCCTTTTCTAGTTCCAAGAAATTATGCATTCATTATGGAGGAAATTAACACCTCAAAGCAAACTATAATTAGGAATTCTTCAATTCGGTTTATGCTTTTTCAATTAGGCCCTCTATAATTTTAATCACGGGAGCATTAACATGTTTCCGGAATTTATATACCTGTAGTATAATTAAATCCTGAAATGCCTTAGTCTGCAACAGCAAAGCAGAGCTTACTCATCTTCCCTTTCATTGCGTTTTTGTGTTATTACAGACGCATTGAGGGGCACCTGGTAGCGTAAACATTGCCTGCCACACGCAACAGAAGAGAGCCCACTTGCCCTCTGAACTCCTGGCAGAGGGACTGCTGGCTGCGCAAGGCTTGTGCACTGCTTCCGAGGGGCGGACGTTTGCCAGGGACTTGTGCCCAGACTCATCCCATCTCATTGTAAGTACCTTAAGGAGCTGCTTCAATTAGGTAAATCATCCTCTGTGGTCCTCAGAAAGAGCCAAGCTCCTTTCCGTGGGCTGCTCCGACCTTGAGTAGCTGTGGCCAGGCTCAGTTCATCCCATCAAAGGGTCTGATCCAAGGGCTCTCACAGGCAAAAGGAGACTTGGCCGTATGCCTCAAGAAATGCAGAGTTTCTAATTTTTAAAATCTTCTTCTCAGTTTGCTATTATCCTTTTATTCCGAGATAACAAGGAAGGGCCATATTGGCCCTGGGAGCTGTGAAGCAAAGTCAAGTCTTGGAAAAAGAAACCTTCAAGCAGGCAACCATGGGTATTTTCTGCTGTTCCCTCGTCTTACTGGTTGACAGCTTGATGTGAGAAAATGGCCATCAATTTGTGGTTCTCAGCTTAAAGTTCAGACTTCATTAACCTTTTGATTGCTGGAATTTAATCTGACAGTTTACGTGGACAGCATAAAAGATTTATGCAAAAACATTCACTGCCCCACTCTATCCTCAGGCCTTCGTAAAACTAAAAAGTGTTAACAACAGCTTCACTGTAGAGCTAATAAAATGCTGCTTGACACAAAAGAATTGGCTCTATGTGTAATTTGATTGTTAAAATATTATCATTAAAATATATGCAAATTTTATGGCTTTCCTCTCCCATTTCTGTCTACTGCCAAAGCTCTCTGTGGAATGGTAAGACACAGCAGGTCATCCAGGCTCAGAGAACAGCTATGTTTCTGATGGCTGATAAAAGGGCAAAGGCAGCTTTATGACCTCTCAAGGGACAATATTCTCAGATGAACAGTATGCAGATCCACCAAGAAAATGCATTTTCTGTACCAGATGAGACAATTGACCCAAAATGCCCCTTACCCTCGCTTTTTAGGGCCAACACCTGACTCTTTAGGGGGAACTAAAAAAGAGTTGAAACACCCATTCAACTAATAATGCCATGCTACATAAAAGACTAAATATTCCTCCCTGATATTTGTGGTTGTCACCTTGCATCCTGATGCATCCCTATGTCTCCATTATGCTTCTCTCCTGACACAGTAGGCAAAGGACTTCCAAGACCCAGAATAACTTCAGGCACCACTGAAGTCATCACGTATGGTCTAAACCCACCATTCAACGACTCCAGCTGAAACGGAAGCGTATGCTCAGGCTTGCAGTGCTCACCAGGGTTTGGACACACTGATGAGGCCAAGCCTGCAAATGCTTGCTATGCAACTCTGTTCTGTTCCTTTTTGGTATAATAAACATGACGCTGATCCACGCAGCTGCCAATATTCCATGCCCTTCACCCAAATTCTCATTTTCATTCTCTCTCACATTTGTACATAGTTAAAGAAAAAGCAGGTCTGGTTTATCTTTAAGAGGAAAGAAACTCGCTCATTTACCTTTAAACTTCTGCCTAAATTAAAGGCAGAATGCCATGCAGGAGAAACCCAGCTTGCATGATTTCAGAACAATATCCCTGAGGTGTATTATAGGAGATGTTAATTAATACAGATAATGAGGCTTATGATATCAGAAGCCTAGATTGATAATCTCTTTCCTCATTAGTTACTACAAAATTAAAAGATCTAATGTGATGACTGTTTGCCCTGTATTCAATCAACCAAGTCATGTGATGCATACATTTGAATATGAGTTTAGAAAAAGCAGGCCAGGAGTTTTATTTTCCAGGTATTTATAACATGCCTATCAATGCAACTGAACTTTCACAATTACCAAGGGCACGATCATTTGTTATGCTCCCCATGGCTTTCAACATTAGAACCTTTTTTATCGTTTCGCTGATCCCCGACTCCAGCCTTTATTTTCAAGCACAAGGTACGCTGCGTGGGAGTTTTAAGAACAAGAAATTGCCACCCTTTCTTGGCATTAATGAATTAATTATCAACATAAATGCCTGAGGCAAGCTCATGTGATGCCACTAAGAAGTTGCAGAGCAGCGAGCTGAACAGCATTGCTCCTTATATAGCTATGGAGATCAGTACACCAAACCCACCATCTGTAAAACAAACAAAAACCCCAGCAAATTTTGCAAGTTTATAGCTTCTCGTCTCATTCCTCCTCCACCACAGAATCAAGGTCACTAGGCTTGCAAACCGCTGCTTCATAAGGACAGAAAGAACTACTGCGCGTTAAAAACAAAATCAAAATAAGGATGCTACTGAGAGGGATATAGGAAAGGTAAGCTCAGGATGAACAGACGATGACTGAAATCACAAGAAAAGAATGAATTATCTGGAGATTAAAGTTATAGCCTATGACTCCAGAGATTCTCAATTTCTACTTTGTTGCAGACTGAAACAGAAGGCGAATTTTGTCTAGTCAAAGTCTCAGTTCTCCAACATAAAATGGAAGCAATACCGCTCCCCATCGTCACAGGAAATATTCATTTGTTACTATACGCAGGAATACATAAGTACACAGATGCATCGTACGGGATTGTTTGCTTGGAGAATAGCTTGAGCATAAAACCAGAAAAAAACACTGTTCTTAGGTGTTCTGTTAAATAACACCACAATTGTTTTCTCTTAATTTGTTTAGCATCATGTAGACCAAAAATATTTCCTTTATTTCATGCTTGGGAGACCAAGAATCAGCTGATAATACCCAAGAGTAACATGGGGTTTGGTCCATATAAATTTATCCTACTGGCTGGCTGTTGATCGGAAAACATTTGTTTCACCTTTGCTCAGTACTTCTAAATATATTTAAAATATTTAAACCCCCGTTCTCCTATTTAAATTTACTTATTCCCCTTACGACGTACATTAATAAACTAACCCATCCTTCCTCACCATCAAAGTGATTACAAGCATCCAACCATTGCACACATACACAATAAATAACTCCCACCTGAATATATTTCTCTGGGATCACTTGCACATGCTACTTACACTGCATACATATATATATTTTATATATATATTCTCCCCCACAGATAGAGATATATATATGCATAAAGGCAAGTGCAACGATTGAATACCTTTGTTCTAACAATACTGTACAGTACAGTACAGGGGTCAGGTGCCTAAAGACCGTCCTGTACCTGCGTGCTGGCAGACACACAAAAGAGCATCACTGATTATTTACTGATACACCTCAGAGAACTGCAGGAAGATAGGGAGAGTAAATCCCATCTTTTTCCAACAAAAAAGTTCTGCGTTGTCTGAAACCCCCCCAAATAATTGCAGACTCTTCTCTAACATCTTTCTACCGTGTCCTACAGCTCCAACACGCAGAGCAGCATATCGACAAGGCAATCGCACCTAAGAGGAGCATTTATTTAAACTCTGAAATCCTCAGAACTAATACATGCTCTGGAAATTTGACTTTCTCCATAACAGTAGTATAGGTAGATTGATAGAACCAACTGCATGTTAATAACCCAGATGGACTTTCACACATCCAACACACAAAAAGCAGCCCACTGGACATGTCATGTAGATAAAATCCCTCACAGTGGTATTTTCAAGCAGTGAATGGGATATAAATTCTAAAATAGAGGACTAAAGATGTCATATGTGAATAATCTATGAAGGACTGACTCAGCCCTCCTGACAATAACAGATTCAAAGGCAGAATTATCCTCAAAATCACATCGGAGATTTTCAGGAAAGAGTTGAGGAGTAAAGATTGGGAACACTTGCATTCTTCTTTCCTCCTCTGAATCTATTATAGATGAATGTCAGTCTTCAGCAAATCAATCATAGCACCATTCACGGGCTTTAGATTGATATAAGAACACCTAAAAGTTATTTTTAAAGGGCAATGTGGAGTCAAGCTCTGCAGGTTATACCATGGAAAATAAAGGCAAGAATGAAATGCCTGTGCCACAAGGGAGAATATTTATGCCTGCCGATGCTTCATCCTTCTTTTGGCAATAGGACAAAATAGATGAAAGAATATCTAAGTTTATATTATTTCTTATTAGTTCATATGAAAGTGTCTTTATTGTTATCTATAGATCATTAACAATGCTGAGTTCATGATCATTATTTTTATAAACAATCTCATTTAAGTTATTTATCATGAGCACTGGGGAACATCAGAAATGTCTTGATGTTGAAAGTGACTTTGGCTTTGGTGTACTCGCATTTCAGATGAATAGAGATACAATGAACCTTATTTGAAATATCCTACAGTATTACCCTAAAAATGATCTTGCAGACCATACTCCATCTGTATGCTGCTCAGCCTACAGCAGAATGAAATAACACATGACAAAGTCACATATCTTATGTATAGATACTAGTTTACAGTCGCACCCTCACACGTACTCCAACTCACCATCCCCAGCACGTAAGAGGAAATATTAAGAATAATTATTGTATAGTCATTTTTTTTTTCTTCTTCACAGTTTGGGAGGACTATAATAAAAACCCGGGGCACTGCAGAGCAGAAGCTGGCTGCCGGGAGAACTGTCAGGTTGATGAGATGAGGGGTCGACCTATTCCTGCACAGTAAAAGATCTGAATATCAGCGGTTTTATAAGATGATGTGAGGAAAATCTATTTCAGACTACTTTCAAGTACCTTTTCAGAAATATCTCAGGCAGAGCTGGGATATGAAAGGTCAACGTGCAAAGTGGAAGGGATCTAGGAAAGTATGGTCACGCCTACGAGGGAGGCCAGGAGAACAGGCATCCCACCAGCACGCTGCATCATGCGGGATCCTCTCCAGGGACCTCCGCACCAGCTCGCTGCTGCGCGTGGAGATTTCTCACAGTCATTTGTCTCAAATCTGTGCTTTCACTAATGCCTTGGGTAACCAAACAGAGGATGGCATCAGGCTAAGAGGGGCTGTAAGTCATTGAAGTTTGTATTCAGAATTTTAAAGCATTTATCATATTTAATAGAGATGAATGGAAAATACAGTACTTGTGAAGGTGAAATAACACACACACAAAAGGTAGAACAACTAACCAGACTGTAACAAAGAGGATATATTAGATCTCAGCTTGAACATGAAAAAAAACACTGAGGAGGAAACAACACCTCATTCTTGTGTGCTGAGAGTGTCATAAGGAGTTCACAGTATGTTATTCTTCTAATCTGCTGGGTGCTGTTGAGGCCTCCGAGGGAGTGCTACCTGCTTTTGGATATGGTATTGTGAGAGAATTTACAGGAATTGGAGTGTGCAGAACAGACTGAAAGAAAAGGGAAGAGGTTGGGAAAATCTAAGGTTGAAATAATTGGATTTGTTGAGGCTAGACTAAGAACAGTCTACATGGTTATACAAAGGTATTAACACATTCTGAGGCTGTCATAGTTAATAAAAAGCTAAAATTCTCCCCAAGACCGCCCCCTCCCTGCTCCCGCTGTCCATTTTCATACACACATCTGTAAGTCAATGAAATGGGCTCATAATAGGACATAATCTTATCACTTAGATGTGCCATGTAAATATTGCACTCTCTGCAAATGTGTGTATAATAGACTACAACGCAATTAAAGAAACCAGACTGAAAATTTATAAAAATCTCTACCAATTTTTTTATAACAGACACATTTGCCAGAAAAGACATCATTCACTGAATGCAGTTAAAGTATAGTAAATTGACTTCGAGAAAAATCACAAGACTTTTCAATAAAAAGACAAAATAGCAACACTCTAAGACAGCAGGTGGTAAAACGAGATACAGGAATGTTCCCCCATATAAAGAAATAAAACAAAACAGAGCTGTGTGATTTTACTGCTCTTTTCCAGCAGAAAAACATCCCTAAAGAACTCAGAAAATAGGCTCCTAAATTCGCTTATATGGAGTACCAGATATTGAAAGGGAAACTTTAAAATACATTACTCAGAAAAACCAGGAAAAGGATGGTGCTGAGTCTTAAAGAGCAGATTTTTTGCTTGAGACTATCAGTGCAATTTGGGGGAAAGCTGTGACATAGGGTGGACCACCAACTGATACAGGATATTTCATTAAATCAAGTAGTATACATCTGAACAATTTGCTCCTGAATACTTAGTGGGACATCCTTCAAAAGCACTAAGAACCTGTCAGTGGGGCATAGAAACCCAAGTCACTTTTGAAAGAAGGGACTATGGGTTTTTAAAATACCACCCATAGGAAAAATTTCAAAAGTCTCTTGTGAAAACGGGAGGTAAAAGCCTTAAGAGCCTACAGGGAGGTAATGGCTGCTGGATACCTCTGCAAAGCAGTACCCAGTATTTTTATCACAAGCGATTCGAGTTCCTGCTCTCAGCTGAGGACACTGGCAGGATGATTGACCAGCTGGTACTTCTGCCAGCGACAGATAAGGCAGTGCCGGCTCAGGAGGGAAGTTTGTTCATCTTTGTTCATCTTTCACCACGTACAAATTCACCTACAGAAGAGAGCAACGCAGTACAGACCTCTCTAAGTCGTGTTTCCACAGTCAGGGAGCGATCTGCAGTTGAGTGGCATCTAAGGACATGGTTTAGTGGGACCTGGCAGTGTTAGGTTTAAGGCTGGACTCGATGATCTTAAACCTTTTCCAACCTAAATGATTCTGTGACTCTATGATTTCAGCATCTCATCATCAAGAACGCGACCCAGCTCAGGGACTGCCATAAATGTTTTCTGCAAGGTCCTCACTCTATTCCAGGGGTGCCTGTGCAGCTCCCTGCCCCTAAATCCTCTGCTCTGCCAGTGGAAATTGTGCTTGCCTACAACTGGCAAAGCCTCGGCTAAGCCAGAGTTCATTTTTTCTAAACTAGATCACTGCTTCACTCCACAACCAGCCCAGGAGCAACAGCTGGATTATAACATAAAGATGTGAGGAGTGTGGTTAGATCCAGAATCTGAACAAATGCATCCGCAAGCATTAAAGATAGTTCGGGCATTCAGACGATAGTTACAAAAAGGCCTTGTCCATCACGGAAGAGAGGACAGGAGACGGGGGCCTGAAGCCTCCTCCACCTTTGCATGGCGATGCTCAATTCACAGCGTCACGGTACACAGCTGCACGTACTGAAACTCCAGTGCTGCAAAGGCATCTGAAGCAATGCTGAAAGGGTAATAACCCCGTGCAATGCTATCAGTAATCCTTCCTGGAGGTTAACAGCGGGAGGCAAGTAGGTTGAAACGTTCATAAAAGGAGACTGTGAAAGGCAGAATCAACAGCAGAGTTGGCCTTTCAGTCAGCATTCGCTTTCAGCGGCTACATTATCAGATGAGAATGAGAGAGGCGTGAGTGAAGCCTGGGGAGGAAGGAGAGGGGAGAACTGTGAAAAGAGAAGACAAAACACCTACCTGACAGGTGCTCCCCGGGACTGAGCGGGCTTCAGCATAACGGTGATGGTAGTGTCAGTCTCATTCAGGGGGGAATCCGTGTCATATTCCGGCATCGATGGTGCTACAGCAGAACAAAGAGCAACACGTTAGTTATACACCAGCTACTGCCTTCGGTAGTGATGGCAACGCAATATTAACATTTCTTGGAGAACGTTTAACATTTCTCAAATGAAACATCAAAATACTTCCTGATGTTATGACCAAAATTGTCAAAACTGCTTAAATATTTGTACACTCTTTTCCTGTTAAAATTAAAGAGGAATCGGACACCCAAATCTTCAAGCTGGCTTTGAAAATCCTGTCTTGAATTTTTAAGGCTTAGTAATCTTTAAAATTGAAGGGATGATCCGATCTCAAAGGTGAAGAAAGAAAACTGCATGGACATTTATAAAAGACCACTTAGGATGAGTGAATCAGTGGCAGAGCTAACAGCAGCACCCAGGAAACCTGGCTCTCGCTCACTGTTCTGGTCATCGGATCAGTTTTTAATACATAGACTTAAGCTGTGTCTCCTTGATTAGCTGGAGGATGTGTCATGAAGCATGGAAGATGAAAAGAGAGGAGCACAAATTAGCAAGGTTATTTTAGCACTCAAACCCATGACATTTTACCCCAGTGCTTCAGTGATGCTGAAGCTGCGTGGCTTCCCATGGCACGCTCAGGCAGCACCCAGCCATGGGAACCCCATCGCTTCGCTGACGTTCCCCAAAGCACTACAGAAAACCACTGAATATTCACACTTAGCCAAAGCCTAGTTTCTGCTTCTGCTTTGTTATCTTCTATCAGGATCATTACATGAAAGTAGGATAGCTTTCCTTAGGAAACACATTTTACTTATTATATTACTTCTTCCTTCCCCAGGAGCAGACATCTGTTCGGGACAATTTTTACTGTGGACGAACTGAAGAGATCACGAGATCAGAGCAGCATCAAATGTATTCCAAAGATGCAAGTTTTGTTGAAAAAATCTTTGAAGTATAAAGCAAACAGAAGAATTCACACAAATAGTTCATCTGTAACTCACAAGGGCAAGCTGCAGTGTGGGCAGTCCCATATTTAATCCTCTCACAATGATTTCTACTGTAATCCTGTTTACAATCAGGATTTTTATCTAAACGCCTGAAAACTGTCAAGAATGGCGGTTGCTATTATCAGCTCAGCTACTGACTTCCGTGTCAATAAGCTGGCAACGAGTTCAGAACGAATGCCAATTCCTTAACGAGGATTTCTCTGAAAAAGGTGCTCTGCATCAAGGGGAAGCAGTGCGAGTCATTTAAAGAAGATGCATGTCACCAGCAGCCTTCTACAGAGAAGATCACCATAGGTGCTGGAGATGCCACAGCAAGAATTGTTCAGCACCTGCTCTGGCCAGAGGGGACGGTGCCACAGCACAAGGCAGCACTACAGAAAGGTTGCAGGGCCAGTTTGGACACCAGAAACAGGCTGGGCTCTGCCTCTGCAGGCTCCATCATCCTTTGAAGCATCTTCTAGTCTAGCTGCAGTGCTGCACTGGTGCCACGAAATCGATTCTGATATGTTAGTCAGCTCGGATGCCTCCTTCTGGCTGTGCATGAGACCTGTTGTGTTATCTTCTGCGTAAAACACTGCACCTGCCACAGCAAATTTGCAATCTTACTTTCAGACGCCATATAGTTAAGAAGTAAATGCAAGAAAAACAGGTCTTGGCAGCACTAGCTAATGGTATTGAGCATAATTCAGCAATCAGAATCTGCATTAGTCACAAGACACTGAAATAAGATGTAGTAGTTTTCTTGTGTACTCAACACAGAACAGTTGTGTAGCAGCTCAATAAAACTACAATTGGCAGGGATGTCTCTAAAATAGCAAGCACTGCTCATCAATTTAATGCCTGTTTTGCAAGATCCCAGTCCTGCTCAAAGAGAAGTCCTCAGGAATTCTGCCATTTAATTGTGATTAAGACATAAACAAAAGTGTCCACCCATATAAACGTATACACTCACACATTGCTATAGCATAGACATCTTTTCATTTTAAAATATATATAGTCTTACAAGGACATTCCAGTCAATGCAAAAATCCTTCTTCTCCCTGCTAACCTTGGGACTGCCTCTTAGAGCAAGTTTAACAGCAATTTCCAAATTACACGTGTAGTACTGATGGTGCAATGAGATAATCTAATGTCAGAGACTACCCTAATGCCTGCATGGAGTCTGTGCCTACCCATTGTGAACCAGATGTTTGGAAGATGGAAAAAAAAAATTATAAACCAAGCTCAGTGTGCATAGGGTTAATAATCATGCAGGCTTCTAACACAATCTGAGCACTCACTGAATAATAAAATGCAAAGAAACTGAATCGGAAGGAAAAAGCACTACCATTACTGCGCTATTTTATTTCTCTGGTCACAAGCGAATAGAGCGCGTGCCGTGCCGTCCCTTCACAGCAGGGCTGCACAAACCCTAACAGTCCGTGGAGCTGTTAGGACAGTTAATGGCTTTACTTCAAGTGGTTGCGACACAGGCTTTTGCCCTAAATGGTAAGGGTTCAAACCCTGCTGGTGGTTAGTGCAGGGAATGGATATGTTTTACTTCCTTAAAATTTACACTGTCACTTAATGCTAACAACTTATTTTTATTAAGCAATTTTGAAATAGGGCAATGGAAAATATGCACTGTTGTGCACTCTTTCCTATGGCATCCAGCTGTAATTTCAAGCATTACAAGTGTCCTGAATGTTCCAAGCATTTATTTTGGCTTTACTGAAAAAACAGTTAAGGTATTCCAAAAAAATGACAGTTTTAAACTGTGTTAGACAACCTATTTTAGTGCTATCAATTAAATGTTAAAATTAAAGTTTGCATATGTCCGCCCAATATCATCTCTACCATCCCTTTATCCATCTTCTTTTCTGATAGCTAGTCTAAGTTCCCTTTTTTCCTAGAGATACATGCACCTTCTCTTTGCAATGCCTCCTTATTTTAGTGCCTTTCATACACTTGTCTGCCTACCTCAAGCCCTCCCTCTGCCCTGTCTCAGAAAAAAAAAAAAAAAAAAAAACCAACAACATAAAACCAGCTTTCCTCCTTTATTTTTAGTCTCCTTGCACTATTAATTCAATTACTTCATTACATCCCTTTTGGTGCAATCATAGAATCTGAAAATAAAAGCCATATTATTGAAGGAGCATCCCCAGCCACGCAGATAATACTAACAATTATTACAGGGATAGTTCATTTGTAGAACTAATGAAGGTTCTCATTTAAAATGCTCCACAAAGATATTAATGGATATTTAAGATCTCCACAAATTAACCACTGCATTTGTAACCCGAACAAACACAGATACAGTATTTTAAAAATTTGCCCTATAAAACTTGTAGAGGAGACACTAAGCTGAATACCTTTTTATTGTTTTATGCATCAGCTGTGGGTCTAAAGAACAAAGCCCTAGAAAGTTCTTTTTTCTTCTTCTCCAAAGCAATACCTGAAATCTTAGTTGCAATCCGTGTTGTGATGGGTGGCCCAAAGCCCTTGACTGTGCTGGCTTTGATGGTGAATGAATACGTAGTCCCTGGGTATAATCCTACAAAGAGGTGATGTGTTTCATTCCTTAGTTTGAAGACTTTCCCTCTTTGGCTGGACAGGTCAGCACTGGGATCCAGAGACCCAACGGCCTTGTATGTAATCTGCAAATGAAGAACAAGGACAGTAAGGTGATAAGGGGCCTTCTGCACCTGGCCTTTCTCTGCTCCCCTATTTTGCCATCTCTTGAGACTAGACATTGAAAACACAAGGACAGATAGTATTTCAGTATTTCTAGCGAGCGGTTCTGTATTTGGATGCTGGCAAACAAACATGACAATTTTTCCAAGGCTTTACTTAGGAAAAAACTAATTTCTTCTCCCCACTAAAACCTCAGCATGTGCTGATTTACAATAAAAGATGCAAAGAATTGCTTTTTGTTCCGAGTCGCAGAACTTCTGCAGCCAAACCAGAGTGCACAGCACGACCGGCAGAATTTTCATTAGAATTTCCCACACAATCCCCCACAGCATACGAAAACTTTTGGTGCAAACACAGATACATTTTCCATCAAGTATTTTTTTTCCTTCTGGCAAATGGGCTTCTCAAAAGGCCGCTGAAAACAATGGGAGCCTTTTACTGATGACAAAAGTTTTGGAAGTTTTTTCCTGTGCTAAAGAGAATACGCTGAAATGAAATGGAATGTTTAAATGAAATAAATATCATCAAGTCTTTAGACAAAAGCCCTTCTCTGAGCTTGTAAGCCAGCTTCCGACATCATTTCCCTCCCCCTGTTTTTAGCCTCAGTTTGCAGGTCTACACGTGGTACCGTGCCTGGTTTTTGCCTGAGAGAATAAGTCAGCAGGGTTGCAGACCTGGAGAGCTGTTCATGAATGCACCCGCTGCCGGTGCTAACACACCTGTAGAGGAATCCAAGCTGAAAGCCCACCTTTGAAATTCTGCTCGAGCTCCATTATGCTTACCCATGGCAACCCTGTTGATACACAGGCACTTGCAAGTAAAACTCATGACTTATTTACCAGCCAATTCCTTCCCCGCGTCCCAAATTCAATCCAAAGGCAGCTCAATTTCAACTGAGCTGTCAATATAATATAACGTGCTCCACTGCTCTCCTAACCTTTCCTGATATTATGGGATCCTCACATATTTTGTAATGAAACACTATGAATAAATCAATGTATGTTAATACACAAAGTCTTCAATTTTTTATGAAGGACTCCACAAGAATCTAATTCCCAGCTTTGCTGAAAGAGCCTTTGAAAATTTCTAAGTCGCTTGCTCTACGACAGGAGGAAAATGTTGCATCTTGAGGAAAAATAAATGTACAATGTTTAAAAACGGGGGCTTTAATAATAACTGGATAAATAAGAGACAGAGGCTGATGCTACTGACACCAGAGAAGGGTGTGAGTGTGTGAATCCTATTATTTGGACAGAGAAGAATAATTTAGACAGAGCTGACAGTGTAACAGAGAAGGGCCATGAATTACACCCAGGCCCACAGAGCAGCAAGAAATTACAAAAGCAGAACTCTTAAAGGAATTATAATTAAACAGCTTGCAGGTGATTTCATTGAAAACCTACTAATTTTTCCAGGAATTACAACCTGGTTTTAAATTTTTATTATTGGCCAGAAACCTGAGAAAGAGAGAGATTTTTTAAAAAGTCACTAATTTATAAAAAACGGACTTTCTTTTTTCTGTTGACTATAGCAGAGAATATGAAAACAAGGGACCTTAAAACAGCCTGGGTCAACTCAGAAGAAGCAAGGAAGGACAAAACTGTACTTGACAGAGAGTACGTCCACGATTTGAGATTGTAGTGTGGGTCAATTTTCAGAAAGACTGCTCACTCAAATCAGACCTCAATATTTCCCCAAATGTTTTTTTAGTATATATAAACTACAGTGAAGAGAGACTCGTGGCATAGCCAAATCGCAAGATGCTTGTTTCTGCAGCAGACTCTCTATTCCAATAGATACGAACCCTGTTAAACCAGGTGATGTGCAGACATTCAGAGAAAGCAATCCTTGTCCCCAAAACATAGCACTTAACTTTATTACACGAACAGTACCTGGATGCAACACAGAGAACAGGAAAACAACAGTACCACATCATGCGTGTGGTCCAGTTTCGTTCAGTCCATAAGCAGAAATGTTTAAGGGACTGGCAAGCAAAGTGTCAGCAGATACAGCCTAGCTACCAGCTTATTGCTCTCATCAGAGTTAGTCTCGAGCTCGTCTCTGCTTTCCACAAGAAGAGCTCTGAATGACTGAAGTGGCGAGGAAAGTATATACGGACACTGCCAGGAGAGCCTACGGGCTGCGTACCCACCTCTGCTGATGACTTTCATCATGACGACAATAAGCCGACGTTCTCCGAGTCTCTATTTTGCCATTTATAAAATGAGGGCTATTACGCTCCTCTACACCACCATTTTTGTGGTTGAGGAATTCTGTGGATTTCTGTAATTGCTGAGTGCTGCTGGTGAAGCAGCAAAACCACAGGTGAAACCACATGAAGTAGCCCTAAAACCAGAGCCCTCTATCTGGAAAAGGAGGCAAATTCTCTCCTAGCTCAGAAAAAAAGAATCATTTTCCCTTCCCAGTAAGATATCTGCTGTTTCTTAGATATTAGGGCTACCCCAAGTGTGGATTAACGCGAGAGCTGTCTCAGTCTGTTCCTCCATGGGCTTCCCAGCACAGCTAAAGCAGCTGCAGCTCCAGCTACAATTACAGCTGCCCTGGCCCGCAGAGCCTCCCGGAGCGCTGGCTGCTCCCCGCTGACCTGGCGCACATCCATACGGCTCAAGCCATAAGCTCCCCACCCAGCTCGGTAATATTTCTCATAGCCAGGATCATCTCCATTTACTGAAGTTGTTGGTATTTCCTCACCGGAACATCTGAGAAGTGCCACACAGTATGTGTCTGTGCGTATGCGTGTCTCTGCGTCAGGGGATTGCTCCTATAGAAAGAAAAGATGCTGTAGTATATCACTTAGATGTTGGTTTTCATGGAAGACACTAAGAAGTTGCCACTCTTCTCCTTAGTTGAGTTAAACTAAAAGTTCTGAAGGAAGAGAAATTGCAAAGAATCAGACACTGGAAAATTTTCAAGAAGAAAATGGAAATTTCCAACTCTGGAGTAATTTATAAATGCACAGAAACATGTCTGGAGAAGAAATATGGCACTTTCCTATGATAAGAAGGATGCTGAAAAAAACACCTGCTCTTCTAGTTGGTATGCTGAGTATTTATCTTAATTTCTTCTTCCAAGTGTCAAACCATTTCATTACAAAACAAACAAGAGATTCTAATCTAGAAAATGAAATGACTCAATCACTAGAAAGCAGCTGTTCTAAATTATTTTAAAATAATCTATTTTAACAACAAGCCATATCATATAATTCTCTATTCTAAAAAAAGAAGAAACAATAATATTAATTTAAACGTTTAAAAACCTAGACAGAAAACAAACAAGAAAAAACTCAAAAATATATTTAAGAATTTCACTCAGATTGAAAATATTGGGTTTTATTCTGATGCAGAATAAATGCAAATACAAATGCGAGGAAATTTCTCACAAGACTGAACCTCTATGTTTTTTAACCAGCCCCCTGGTTATCTCCTGCACAGCAGGCAGCTGTCACAAGTTGAAAGTTGTCTTTCCTCTGCAAACTGGAATGGTTCTCCAGAGTTTGCATATGTAACGTAGAGTATACATATCGGCTCCAGGGCAACTTGATGGTCCCAAGGAAAAGTTTTAGTGGCCAACACTGCTACGGGTCTAATCACAGCAAACACCGCTGCAGGCTGTAATACAGCAAACCCAAGAAATATACATTAATAAATCCTAAATCTTCCTTGGAACCTCCTTCACTGAGTTAATGAAATGGTTCTTAAACTGAAGCAATAACAGCAGTAAAGTTGAAGTAATCAGAAAGTCGGATGGCATAGGAACTCGGAAGGATAAAGAAGCCACGTTCCCACCAGACCAGGAGGCACGAAACACTGAGCCCAGCATCCACCCAGCTGGACAGGAATGATTTACTCATGAGGTGCACAGACAATTCAAGTCCCTGGTCAGCTGTGCAAAATTTGGCTATATGAGCCCAAATTCTTTGTAAAATGTAAAACAGGTCAACAGTACAAGTTCAAGTCTACTGGAAACTACCAAAAAAGGCTTTATATATTTGATTTCCAAGTGTTCAGTGATATGTAATTGCTGTGATAGACTGTGGAGAACAAACTAAGAACAGAGCAGCGTAAGAAATGGGATGGTTAGCGAGTTCACCCCTTGTCGTTATTTAGGCAGACACCCAATATGTGCCAGCGTGCTCAGTCCCCATTAACCAGAAACACCCCTCTTATTCCATCCTCCGCTCTGTTATTTATCCATTTTAGAAGTTCAGAGTATTAACTCCTTGAAATGACTGAGCAAATGCTACGTTAACAACCACAAAGATGAAGATATAATATTGAGAGCATACGCACAGCTCTTTTCTCTTTCACAGAGCCTAATTTAACACAATTTTCTAGGGAAATGTGACTGCTTTGCTAACTGTCACCATGTGTGACTGTAAAACTTCTGTTACAATACGAGGACTTATAAAACTTTCATTGTGAAGGGAAAGACCATAGCAGAGGTATTAACTAAACTAGGAAGCACAAGGCTATTTTCCAACACGAATCTTTCCTCAGAGGAAAAAAACATAATAAAAAAGAATAAAAAAGAATAAAAAAGCCCCACCCTTAACCCACTTGGATTTTCCCCACAGGTGTATGGGCAACTGTGTGTCCCACACAAGCAAAATGAGATTGTGATACTGGAATATATTATTATGTGGCTTCATCAGGCATATCTTGAATACATCTGCTCAGCCTGAGTATCAGGCACGGACCAGAGCGCAAAACTCTGCAAGGATTTCACAGCCTGCTCAAGGAGTTGAATTAAAATTCAGCAGTTCGTCCTCCACTTCAGCAGCTACCCTGCGGCCAGCGCCCAGGCGCTCGCTGAAGCTCTACACCATGCTTAGTAAATGCAGAAAATAACAGAAGTCTGGTGAATTTTACTCCACCTTTGCATAGTGGGGCTTTGTCCTGTGCTTTTTTTAATAAAAATATCAGTAAGCGTAGTTGAATACTGGAGGTTAAACAAAAAAATCCCTGTAGAAAAAAGGGTACATACTGTTAAAAATGTGGCAATTAAACAGTGAAACGGACTGTCGAGAGATGTGATAAATTACCCTCTGGGTTTAGACGTTCCTTTGGTATTATGGCACGATCATGAGGCCCTACATTTAATACAAGAACAAATTGTGATAAAGATCTCATCACTTCATTGCAACAGTCCTTCTTGCCCTCCACTACTGAAATCCTCTGGGAACCCTGGATGGCTGCGCAGATTCCCTTTAATCTTCTTAAATAAATAAATTAACAAGACAGAATATTCTGCTCAAATCACGGCTGATGTATCCATTTAGCCTTCCCATACATTTGATACATTCGAGTAAGCTTTCACACTGATGAATAACTGAGTTGTCAGGATTTCATGTGTTCATAACCTTAAAACTGAGGGCAGCAAACTCTGATGTCTCAGGATTGAGAGCTTGCCAGTCAAGGCAAAAAAATATGCTCATGTTTCTTTTCCCAGCAATTGATCCCAGTATACACACCACTTTATCTTATATCTTTTGTCATATAGAATTAACCAAGCACAGCAAGCAGAATTTTGCTCTCTACAACCATATTCACCATCAAACATTAGGACCTTAAGCTTCCCCTCTGATTTTCGCAATTGCAGCCAGTTTGAATGCAAATGGTAGGTACTGCTGTTAAATCAAACACCATTTTGTAGATACATTATGCAACCTTATACCTCTTTTCCATTTTAGCGACAGCCTGCATAGCAGTTTGGTGAAGGCATCTGAAACCTATAAATCCATTACGTTATCCCCTACGTTCCCATTGATATTTTATGTCCCTGTCTTTATAAAACAGCCCATTCTGCCTCTCCGTACCCCTCATATGACATACAATCCCTAACTTCTAGGCATGCTTTGGAGCTGACAGGTAGCCACAATACATATATAATTCCTCCCACCGCCCTTTTCAGTTAGTAATGCCTCAAGACTGAAACCATCTCTTGCTATGGACAAGAGAGGAGCCAGAACTAGGAACATTACACAGCCACTGCATGCATGGCTGTGCCAAGGTCAGAAGCTGGGTCTGCAGGGACACCCTCACCAGTGTCACAGAATCATAGATCATGGAATGCTTTGGGTTGGAAGGGACCTGTAGAGGCCATCCAGTCTAACCCCCCTGCAGTGAGCAGGGACATCTTTAACCAGATCAGGTTGCTCAGAGCCCCGTCCAACCTGACCTGGAATGTTTCCAGGGATGGGGCCTCCACCACCTCTCTGGGCAACCCCTTCCAGTGCTTCACCACCCTCACTTAAACAATTTTTTCCTTCTATCCAGCCTAAATCTGCCCTCCTTTAGTTTAAACCCATCACCCCTTGTCCTGTCACCACAGGCCTTGCTAAAAAGCCTGTCCCCATCTTTCCTCTAGGCCCCCTTGAAGCACTGCAAGGCCGCACTAAGGTCTCCCCGGGGCCTTCTCTTCTCCAGGCTGAACAGCCCCAACTCTCTCAGCCTGGCCTCGGAGCAGAGGGGCTCCAGCCCTCGGAGCATTTTTGTGACCCTCTTCTGGACCCGCTCCAACAGGTCCATGTGCCTCTCGCTTTACTGAGCCAGAAGACAGTGAAGCTTTTCATGACTTATTGCTGTTTTTTGAACTCACTCCTGTCTTGTGAAGCAAAACCTGGAATCAAGACTTTATCCATTGGTTCTTATCATACCGTGCTGCATGCAGGGGCACGGGCTGCCTGCAGAAGGGGCGCTGGGAATAAGGATCCCCGGGGACTGTCACAGGTGTCAGCTCCTCCAGCGCTGCTCAGCAAGCGGGAGACGAGGAGGGCGGCCTGCCCGTCTGACCAGAACGGCCCGGTCGCTGGCGTCGCACCCTGCACTAGGGCTGGGCTCACCTCTCCCCCAGCCGGTGGGAGCTGCACGCTGCCACCACGTCCCGGCCAGCCCCACCTCCGGCTGGCCTGCTTTAGCTGGCGGAAAACCCCATATCAAACCCACTGAAATAAGAAAATAAAGCTGCTGGCATCCCAGAAAATGAAAATGGCAGATCAGTCACAGCTTTAATTCCTTTCTTTTTTAAAGGGGCCCCTCATTTTGAAAACCACTTAACGTTGCTACCTCCCAACTACATAACCCTCTGGCGAATTAGAACCACTCCTATTTAACCAGAAGACAACCAGGCAGACTCGGTGGCGTACAAGCCTGACTTAGCAGTGTTTAAGTCCTACTTAGCACAGCTTTAGAAAAGCTCAATACTCAGGTGTCTGGAGCCCAGCACCAGTGCATTCACACCCCACCACGTAGCAGAACATCTCCTCGACTGCCAGGCTGTGGTCCTGCCCGCCCGGCACCAGTAGGCTACAGAAAACAGTAACTTCCCACCTGTGCTTTCCTATGCCTCTTACTTCAATTTCATAACAAGGTCGGCACAAAACTTCACAAATGGATGAGAAAGAAGTTTGTCACAGGCAAAGCGTGATTTTCCAGGGCTAGAAATCATTATGCGATTCATACGAGTGCAGAGATAAGGGAGTCAGGTATCAGTGGAGAGCGCTGGATGTGTTTCACAGGCTTCAGCGCTGCAGATGGAGGGGAGGGAGAACCAACTGAAAGGCTTCACGACTGAAAATACCTTGGGAAACAATAGGCTATTTAGTTTTTAATCTTGCTTTACATATTCCACTCCATGCTCTAATAAAGCCTACAAGCAAACTTCATTTTTCCCCCGCTTCCCAAAAATAAACACAAATAAACTGATGCATTAAAGTCTGACAGAAATATCCTTGAAGCAGTGTTCCCCAAGCCAGGTGTTAAGAAGCCATATGCAATGGGAGTCAACCGTGCAAATGACTTTTTATGGTGGAAGGAAACCAGCTCTAGCTCATGGTGTCTCCTGGAAATGTTTTCTTTGAATTCAGCATGCCCAGAGAGTGTACAAGATGAAGATGTTTTACTGAGCATCTCACTTGCCACCATTTCAGACATCACTGACCTTCCAGAAATTTTGCAAGGCTTCTCCTCAGTTTGGAGGAGAATCTGGATTATATCTCACATAGTCAACCCTGAGTGTCCGCAACATATCTTTTTGAACCTGAGTGTTTATCACTCACAAGATGCCTAAGATCAAAAGCAACTTCAGATTTCAATGCAAAGAACAGCAAGGAACGGTCATTCCCAAGCACAGCTTTCCCTTCCTACCTTCTAGCTGGACCCGACAGCAAGATGTTCTTAAAATTATATACATTTCCCTTATGCAGATCAGCCCAACACCACCAGCGAGCATGATCTGGTTTCTCCCTAGTCGCTGCACACCAGGCTAAGCGATGAAGATTTAATTGCCCCCTCCTCTTCAGTGACATCTCTTAAGGTCTGGAGCACAAGTCTTATGAGGAGTGGCTGAGGGACCTGGGGTTGTTCAGCCTGGAGAAGAGGAGGCTGAGGGGAGACCTTATCGCCCTCTACAACTGCCTGAGAGGAGGGTGTAGTGAGGTGGGGGTCGGTCTCTTCTCCCAAGTAACAAGTGATAGGATGAGAGGCAATGGCCTTAAGTTGTGCCAGGGGAGGTTTAGATTGGATATTAGGAAAAATTTCTTCATGGAAAGGGTTGTCAAGTATTGGAAGAGGCTGCCCAGGGAAGTGGTGGAGTCCCCATCCCTGGAGGTATTGAAAAGACGGGCAGACGAGGCGCTTAGGGACATGGTTTAGTGGTGGACTTGGCAGTGTTAGGTTAATGGTTGGACTCGATGATCTTAAAGGTCTTTTCCAACCTAAGTGATTCTACGATTCTTAGGATCAGGGCAACAACATATAATAATAACAACAGTTAGAACTGCCGAATTCAAACCTGACAGCCCAACACCTTCTCCCAGCCTGAAGTTTACTTCAGAATGAAAATCAGCTCTTTTCTTCCCCACAGCCTCTTGCTCAGGATCATTCTCAGAACCACACTTCCATGGTAAAACACCACTGCACAGACAACTACAAAATGTTTTAAGAAGCGGCTGCAATCTAGGGAGTAAATTACAAAGTAGCATCACTGTCAGCTGAAACCCAGCAGCAAAGAGCAGTTACAGATTCATGAGACAGCCCAAACTTTTGTTATACTGATTTTTCTGCAAAAATCTTTACCTTCTGGTATTAATTCTACATTTAACCTTGGCAAAACTGCAGTTTCAGCAGACAATGAAAGACATTTTCTGTTGCTTTCCAAATGTGAAACATAATAGTTATTTTATGTAATTGTAAGTAGCTTATTCCTCCTGTTACAGAGATTCTGCTCCAGGTTCCCAGCCACATGGAAACTGGCACGGTCCTCACTCCTGTTTACAACATCACCGTCTGGTAACACTTGCCACTTACATTTGCAAGGCTGATACCAAGCAAAGTGCAAACCATAAACGACCAGGGCCCTGGATATGGGCTATGCATTTGATTTCAAGTTCAAAGTTGAGAGTGTCAGAGATGGAGGACTCAGCTCTGTGTTTTTATATCAAAGTACGCAAATATTTGATCTAGCTCACCTCCATCTTCCCATTGCAGCACAAGTCTTCCTTAGGCATGAAAGATAAGACATGAAGAACATAAGGAACCCCTTCTTTTTCACATGTATTATCCAAGCTGCTTGTTTTCCTGAAGGGAACAAGAGAGGGGCACAATCCCTCTTCAACACCCCTCTTGATGTTGCGTGCTGTGCTTTTTTAAGGAGTGCAATATTGCAGATTGTATTCCCCCTGATTGCTTGAGGTGACCTGTGCAAATATGGTCAAATCAACCTGATACCTATAGGCAATACAAGAAAATAAATCTTTCAGGATGGAGGCTTAGAAGAGCAGGAGTGCTTCCCAGTGCATGGGTTTTGGCATGAATCCCACCTGTCCTGACTGCACGCTGCGATGGAAAGGGAGGCACACGCGCGGGGAGCAACCCCTGCACCACCCAGGGATGCTGGGAACACGCTTACTTCACTGGTTAGAAACAATAACAAGTGATAAAGCCCCAATTCATTTCATAAAACAAACTAAAGCCGTGCTTTTTTCATCACCTGACTGAAACAAGTTATCGCATAGGAGGCGGAGGGGGAAAAGGTGTCAGATCAGCTAATTGAAATAAGGGACATACTCACAGCTTCTACAAAATGATCAACCCTGCGGCAGACAGAGCATGACTAACACAGAAATAAAAGCAGCATAGACTGGTCAGATCACAGCTTAAACCCCAAACCAGGCCACGTGAAAAGTCTTACAAAGATCTTGATATTCATAAGGAACAAAAATCGTACGAAGCCTGGCTATACACCTGAACACACATCAGCAAGGTATGACCATCAGAAAGAATACTTTGTACGATACACCAACTGGAAGCACCTAAGCAAATGTTTTGAGCCCAGCAAACCACTCAAACACGCATTTAGCTTCCTTTACTGCCAAGGGAATTCTAAGTGCACGTCTACGTGCTCATCTCAAAAGCAGAGGATAAGCGAATCAAGCCCAGAGCTGCATTCTTATCCTAACATCAACCTGTGAAAACTCACACAAAAAATTAAAAATTCATCTTCAATGAAGGAATCGCAGAGCACTAAGGATCAGAACTCACTTGTAAATCAGTTCTGACACAAGCCAGGACTCAAATGTTTGTCCTATCTTTCCTCTTTCACACAAGCATCCCTAAATCAAACTTTATTTTTCTATGCTGATTTTTTCGTATTTCCTTTTTTGGCTGAATCTTTCAATTTTCAGACTTAGAGCAGAACTGAAACCACTGGCATCTCGAACACCAAATACCCCTGAATAAAATGTGTAAGAGTTGTTATGCTTTGCTAATCATCAAATAATCTGATTGCCTATGCCTCGCCATGCTCTTCATACATGATTATTTTCTAAGATGAGTTTGCCACAGCATTCCAGAAAGGCAGAATCCATTACAGTGGAAGGTACGACCATTTTTTGACGCTGTGTTTTAAACAATGACCCTGACTGCAGTTTTTACAGCTGTCTCTCAACTTATGCCATCAAGTTGTCCCAACTTTGGATTTTTCTCACCAGAAAGATTAAAAAGCAGCTGTACGGAGTAAGTGAAGGATGGAAATAGGCTGTGCAATTTCCAAGCCCATTTTTCTATTTTTTAAATTAATACCTCCACAATTCCTGTCTAGCATATAATTCCCCAAAATATAGGCTGACCAGTTGCAAAGATTTTGAAAACTGCTTCAAGACAAATTTGGCCTTACGAAACAGAAGGCAAGACAACCCAGCTCCCCCACTAATGCATACCTGTCACAAATAAGAGGGCAAGAAATTCTTCCTGAAGCCAGTGTAAAAATCCTTGTTTTAATGTTCTAAGTAATAGCAAATAAATCCACCTGAACTGCTTCAGCCAGCACAAAAAGCCAAGTTGCTTCTCCAATATTCTAGCAGAAAAATGGTCAGCTTTGCAGCTAGGTAACAGAGTGAAGAAAATTAATTTTTATATGCAAAATATTTGCTTGGAATGTAGTGGTTAAGATGCTGTCTTGCATATTAGCATTTATGGCAAGATGGAACATATTTTCCTGAGTAGCTCTGCAAAAGTAGACAAGGTTGAAGTTCTCATGAGCGTTACTTAGCTGTTCACGTAGTTGTACTTTGAAGAGTAACCTGCTGGCCTGATCTTGCTCTAACAGTGTCATGAAATATAAGGACGCAGGCCCACCTCGCAGGTGTGGATTTGGGGAAAGGGAGGAGGCCAGCCCTGGTAGCGTTGGTACCACAGCGGGGTTACGCTGGGAACACGCCGCACCCTCTATGCAATATCTTCTCCCCTGAAACAGAGCGAGGACCCCAACAGGGAACACCTGTGAGCCAAGCAGCTCGCGATAGCCGCATTGGGAAGAGCATTAGGAAGCCCTGCAGCCGCACGAACAAAAAGAAATACCACCATGGTTGGGGCATCAACCCTTGCCAGGGTGCGATGTGCCCCCACGTTTGCCAGCACCTTTGCAAGGCGTGGATGGGAGGCACCCACGAGAGCTCCAGCGTGGGTGGGACGACCAGGCTGTGCCACACCACCAGCTCTGCGGAGGAGACGGGCACACACACCCCACCGCCACGGCAGCACAAGCCCTATTTCAGAGCAGTGCAGAAGCCGAGCCTGTGGGGTGCCTACTGTCCCTCACTCCCAAAAATCTTTTCTGACAATCTTTCTGCATCTCAACCGTATACATTTCGTATCATCTAAACCTTAAAGGATTTGTCCTACGTTTTCATTTGAAAAAGCCATGCAGTTCCCCTAAACCCATGAATTCCCAATCATCACATAACAGCCTCCCTCTTCCCACCCTTGCTGGAAAGTTCCTGCTCCCTTTCTCACTCAGGGGCATATGACTTTACCCTGTGATTTTGCTTTCCACCCTAATCAAAAGATTTCATCAGAAAGAACGAATCTTGTGCCTGATATATCAGGGCCTTTAAAGAGACTTCACAATGTTACACCCAGAGGGCTTTCATTTGTGCACAGACTGTTTACGACTTGTGCTGAATAAAGTCACTGTTGCCGGTTTCCTCTTGAATAAATCCTGGGCCTGATTTTCTAATGTCCTGGGAAGAGTCCAAAGTCAGAATAGAGCTGGAAATCCTCCATCACCTTGGAGAAACAACATCCCTTGTTCCTCAGGACATAACTGCTTTAGCGCAAATAACTGGGATATAGTTTTTGCAGATACTTTAGGTACTACATGAATAAAATCCTATTACTACTGCAGAAGAGGTCGTCTCCAATCAGGTTTGCTACAGTAAGTTTTCTGGTTTATTCACCTGAACTATATTTTCACAAAAGCCAGAGGCTGTAAAGTGCACGGTGTATAAAGCAAGTTAAAAATTCCTACCAAAAAAAAGTTTCAATTTTTTTTTAAGTGACTTCCCACACAAAGGTGTCTCTGAGCTATCCATTAGCTGAAAGCGAGCTACGTCTCATTGAACAACTAAGTACTCTTTGTAGAGAGAGAAAACATGAAGTAGCCTAAGTGCAGAAGATGCATTCAGAAGTCTGACGCTGAAGCCACGTTCCCCCCAACGCTTCACAGCACTGCAGTACCAGCGGGGGCATCTCGCTCACCCTCTGCCCAGGACACTGGAAAGAACTGGCCAGAGTGGGCTGCTCGAGGACAGGACGTACAAAGCCAAGCGCCCACTAGCCTCTTGCCCACTGAAGAACGGTGGAAAAAAATGGTACCATGATCCATCTCTGCCTGTGATGTTCTATTTGTAGCTGCTTTCTCTGGGCAGAAATGCTGCTGTTCCCTGTGACTCTCCATTCCCACCAGTCAATAGAAAAACCATCATGATCGCATTCTTCTCTTTCCCATCACAGATGTCACCCTGGCTCTCCTGAGTGCTGTTACCTCTCTCACCCACTCGGAGTTACTGAACTAGGATCCTGGATTTATTTTGAAGCTTGGTGTGGCCTCTGTTCATCGCCGCACAAGGTGGATGGCTCCAGTGAGAAACTTGAGCAGAGCAAACACAAAAGCAGTTTATTTTCAAACACTGAAATCCTGCTTTTTTCAGATACAACTGCCTAGTCAAAAGAAATACGTGTCCAAACGGGCGAGTCTGAGAACTGCATCAGTGAAGGACGCACACAGAGCACGCAGAGCGGAGGCTGATCCATTTTCTTCACACAAGGACAAACTAAAGCCAGCTCTAGACCTTTCTCCCCATGCTACATCGATTTTTGGTTTTTATTCAATTTGAGAAAATATGGGCATTCCCTCAAATACTGACTAGCACAGAAATAACTGTATTATGTGCATTATGGTATATTTTATGTTGTAAGGGTTTTTTTTTTCAGCTGTATTATTTTGTTTTCTGAACACACATTGTGGAGACCACATGAATGAAAAGTGAACTGTTAAGATCTCTAGATACCTCTCAACTCCAATTCTGGTTTTATGGTCCTGTAATCAACTTCCAATCCACATGAAAACATTTCTATTGCACTTCTAAAATGTTTTGCAAAACCCTTGGCATAATACACTTGCTGTACTCCATTACATTCGCCTGCTCTTGAGTTCAAAACAAGAATCAAAAAAGATACATTTGTTCCGTTTTTTAATGGTCTGTTGGATTTTCCTTTTACTTCATCTGTAGGAATACAGTCAACCATAAACTGTGTTCGTTAGATAATCCGTCAGATTGGCTCAATCTCCTTTTCTTTGTTCTCCACACTCGCTGTTCTCCAGCAGCGATATCCCGAGCAGTCTTCACTCCACCCCTCTTTTTTATCACCGAATTCCTTGTGATGCTCCGAAGATTCTTTGGATTGGTTTAGGTTGCATTAAAAGGCATCATAGTTAAAATTTCGAGTCTCACGAGACAAAGTTTAAAATAGTCCGATTTATTGTTCCAACCCCCCCTTTAGGATAATCTAGCTCTGCTTCTTCTTTCCCTTTCACTAATGAGCTGTAAAATCAAGCACCAAGCTGTCAGATGAGTCTGACTGGCTCCATCTCTGCTTTGTAAATAAGAAGCAAAATCTCTATAAAAACTGTACCTCAACTATTTGGCCCCCCTGTTAGAGCCCTCCGCCTTGGCAAGGATCTTTCCTAGCCTCCACGAGCACCAGTGGGAACTTGCACCAGGTCTGTCCTATTTGGCGCAGTTGTCTCCCTCCCCTCCCTACCCCCAACTCTTGAAGTGTTTTGAGGGGGCAGAAGTAGAAGAAAACAGCTTGGCTTCCCACTGACACTGTCACGTAGTGCCAAGAAAAGCCACGTTGCCAACACCACTGCTGTGTCAACGTCTGGACACAGAGCTAGAGTGGGTGGCAAAGAGGTAGAGCAGCGGCACCTTGATGAGCAACCAGAGGAAGCCAAGAGTTTTTAACTTGTCGTGGTGAGGAGGTGAACAAGGTTAATTGACGCAGATGTAGACTTAAGCTTTGCACGCTGGGAATCACAGAATATAGCTAAACTTGAAAGGCTCAGGCACTTTTCAGAATGTACTTCATTAGGCTTCAATGATAAAGCAAAATTAGAGGACCACAGAACAAGCAGCAATGGATATTTTCTCTAATGAAGAAGAAAATATTTTCTCCCTCTTTAAGGCTCTTTTAGTACTCTCTCCCACACCGCCCCGTATTTCCAAAAACTGTAACCCTAAGCCGTGCCTCCTACACTGCAAGATGACTGCAGCAGAGCAATGGGAGCAAAAGGCAGTAACTACTCCCTCAGACTCTGAATCCCATCTTCTGCAATCCCAGGCAGGTATGTAAAGGACACTTAGTCACAGTGATTCATGCAGCAGCTCACTCTAATGCCACCCTCTCCTCCGCCCATCCAGAGTACACTTTCCAAATCCTGACATCAGTTTTTTTTCCTCTGGATGCTTGACACTCCACAGGCTATTTTAAAGGTGACTAAGAAAAACAAGCCAGCCAGGATAGTTCAACTTGCTGTACAGTGGTCTGCACCTTCCTAAAAAAATTTCAGGGGAAGGAAGTAGTCCAGGGGTTTCCACAAATCAAAGATGTGTAAAGTATGTACACATTCCTGTAGGACTCACAAAAAAGGCTTCAAAAATCTGAATGACAACATTAGGAAAGGCATGCCTGTTTGCGGTCAAGCTTGAGCTGCTGGAACTTCAACACAAAAGCCCTTGATTAGTGCAGGCCTATATTTTCCGATAGTCACAAGTGATTCATGGTTTCAACCTCAAAGCCTATAATGGTTTAGCCCCAAAGAGCATAAAAATAATTGCTTCTTATTGGACATATCAAAGCTGTGAATACAGTATTTTGTGCCAGGTTCTTCTGGCCCGATTTCAAGATTTACAGACCCCTTATAGTTCTCCAAATCTAGTACGTCAGTTGAAAGATGGCAATAGGTTTAAAAAGAGAAACGTAGAAACATGATGTTTAGCCATACCTTAAAGGTAAATAAAATACCTCCAGGTGGCTGCTGCCTAAACTTACCCTGAAAAAAATACCAGGGCATTTTATAGAAGGAAAAGGATCCTACATTGACATTTTGAGCTTGCTACAAAGTGTAATTTAAATAGACTTACCAGCTGCTCCTGGACTTTCCGCAATATTAGTGCCTTTTACCAACAAGTATTCAGACTCTGAATAGTAATAATGAGAATGCAAATTCGAATGTGGCTCAGCTTAGGCTCCTAAGTATAAAACACGAGTAGGTTAGCATCAAAATGTGGCAAATTAGAGTGCAGACACCTGGTCCTGAAAAGTCATGCAGAAAACTTAGTTTATACTGCTTCTCCTTGTTTCTTATTAAAATAATTTGGAGGCTTGAAAGTGAAACAGATTTATGAATTCACTAGGGAGCTGGAGAGAGTCATCACACAGTAATGGAAAGGCAGATTTTTTTATTGATTCAAATTAAGGGTAATTTATTGAAAAAAAGCCATGATTTGCATGAAAGACGTTGCCTAAAGACACAGCAGTCTAAGTGTGTTTTGATATATTTTACGCATACACACACACACACAGACTGTTCGGTGCAACTCGCTCTGCTAGCAGAGGGAATTAGCGAGCAGTAGTGCTCTGCAGTCATTTCTTTAGTTGATGATCGCCCAGCAAGATAAAACCAATCGGTCATAAGACTTTGCTCTGAGATAACTCAATCCTTAGGCACTTCAAGAGAAGCCTCTCCCCTCTTTTAATCTATCACGAGCAGTCTGGTCATTCTTATCCACTCTGTCCCTCCCAGCAATGAAACCTGATAGTCCTACGGCTTCTGCGAGTCCCAGGACTCCTCGTCAGCTGTCTTCATCCTTATGGGAAATTTGAGGTGCCTTTGTGGCACGGTTCTTAGCCCTGGGAAACAGAGAGCAAATCTGAACTATTCCCAGGGAGCTCAGGTTACCACAGAGGACGTTTGAGCGTAGGTCTCGGTCCCAGAAGTATTGCTGTTTTCTATATCAAAACCATTTACCAAGGGAAGCCTATTGCTTCATGGGGAAGCTCAAGTCTTCCAGGTTTGGTGTTTCTCAAACTTAGATTTGAATCCTCAACAATAACCTAGACAAACTGTGACGCTAGAGAGATTACACAGCAGGCTTAGAGAATCTCTGGGGCACTCATGTACCCCTCAACAAACGAACACACCGACATTTCCTAACATTTAGATGCTGTCTCCTTTTCAGTGCCAGGTTCCCCAGGACCACAGTTACAGGGACAGTGCCACAGGCTACGAACACCAGGATTCAGCTGGAGGGCCAGTAGGACCAGGTGGGCCTAGCACTGGTGATCAAGTCCAGTATTTCTTTCCTCATCCTCCTCAGCTGTGTCAAGGAGCAAGATGCCTGAGTGCTCCTACCACCACCAACTCCCCTAAGCAAGCTACTGGAACACTGGATTCCCTTTCCCTGGCTCTTGAGATGACAAGGCCATTTCTTCTGGAGCTCTTCACTACAAAGCATTCGTGTTTATGAGAAAAATTGTTGTGAATAAATGAGTGCAAAACACCAAGAGAAAGGCACGCTGCATTTACCTGCCTTCACCGCATTGCCTTGCTGTCGTTACTGCTGTCAGACCACAAGCAAATTTATCAGAAATTTAGTCTCCATGAACAGGCTATTTGTGTAGCATACCGGGCACGCGTGCAAGTTATTGATCTCAATAAGCTAAATTTTCACAAGGGACTTCAGCCAGTTTCCATTTGCGTGTACATGCTCTGAGCGCTCAAGGATTTGATAGAAGCAATTACTCTCCCCGAGCCGCAGAGTGGCTCCTTTGAACAGCCTCCTAAGTTTGCTTTTTACCATTCGCATGCATACAGTTTAATACCAGAGAAACACGTAAACAGGAACGTTAGCTTTATGAAAATCTGACTTTTGGGTGAATTGCTCTGTGGAAAACAATAGTAAAAAGCAGGATCCGATGTAAATCTTACAGTGAAAGGAAAAAACCCCACTTATTACATGACTAGGAAAACCGCATGAAATGCTGAGGAGCCTCTTACAAAGGCAAATTATCCCACGGCATAGATGGCAAAGGGATCATTTACATTCCCAGTTCGTAAAAAGCAGCGATTAATACAGCTAGAGAAAATGTAAAATTTAATGAGTAACTGAAGTGTTCAAACAAACTGCTGGTTTAATAAAGCTGAATGACAGGGCCAAAGTGTTGGGAATAAAATCCCAAGGTTCTGTTAGCAGAGAGAAAATTCATGGATTGGGTGAGAAGAAGAAAAGGTGATTTAGCATCAAAGGAAATAATTACTCTTCAAATAAATAAGAATTAGAACGAACATTTATATTGTCTTTTCTTCCCCTCTGAATGTCTCCAAAACTCAAATTTATTTTAGTATACATACTTAGCTAATTAAAGCTCTAAAAATAATATAAATTTTTATGGGCCATTTCAGGAGAAAACTAGCATAACTTAAACCAGACCCAGGCACTTTGATTATTGCATCAAGTTTCTATTAGTTTTCACGGTGCAATAAATTTTTAAAAAACTGCCTCCTGCTGATCTAATTATGATCCTCTTTCTAAGCAATTTTTAAAAATTAGAAATGTATTGCAGACTTTCATTCTTAATGGCTTAAATTTAATAAAAAAAGGCATTGAGGTTGGCAAAGAAAATACTGAACCAAATTCTCAGCTGATTTGAAGAGGAAAACCTTACTGAAGTCGGAGTTAGCAGAGTCAGGCTGGTTGTACGAGCTGGTCATTTTGCAGAAACCTCCATCTCTCCACCCGCCAGCCTCACAAATTCGCTTCTCACTCTAAGTGCCAGGCTGGGTCCAACTCTTCTCATGTCTCACTAATGTTGGCTAAGCAGGCCAAATCTGACCCGGGAGTCTTTTTTCTTTTAATTGAGTCACACAAACCCAATGTGACCGGTACATGACGAAGCCATGGGGAAGCACAGGACACTGCTGTAGAGCACTGGTTGTGTAAGGCTAACAAGTTTTAACTCCTCACAACATGAAGCTAAAATATCCACGAACAAGACAGGCCTACTCCCTCCAGAAAGTTTACACAGTCATTTCTCACAATTGCATCTACTTTCCCCTGCTAGGTACGGGCTCCATACTGTCACTAGTAGATCCACAGAGAGCTACTATTCATAACTCGGATTCTGCAGGTCCAAATCATAGCATCGATTAGGTTGGAAAAGACCTTTAAGATCATTAAGTCCAATCGTTAACCTAACACTGCCAAGTCCACCGCTAAGCCATGTGCCTAAGCACCACATCTACCTGTCTTTTAAATACCTCCAGGGATGGGGACTCCACCACTTCCCTGGGCAGCCTCTTCCAGGTTGCTTCACAACCCTTTCCCTGAAGAAATTTTTCCTAATATCCAATCTAAACCTCCCCTGGCACAACTTGAGGCCATTGCCTCTCGTCCTATCACTTGTTCCTTGGGAGAAGAGACCAACCCCCACCTCAGTACACCCTCCTCTCAGGCAGTTGTAGAGGGCGATGAGGTCTCCCCTCAGCCTCCTCTTCTCCAGGCTGAACAACCCCAGCTCCCTCAGCCGCTCCTCATAAGACTTGTGCTCCAGACCCTTCCCCAGCTTCGTTGCCCTTCTCTGGACACGCTCCAGCATCTCAATGTCTTTATTGTAGGGAGAGGCCCAAAACTGAACATGGTATTTGAGGTGTGGCCTCATAAAAGCCAAGAACAGGGGGACGATCACTTCCCTGGTCCTGCTGGCCACACTATTTCTCATACAAGCCAGGATGCTACTGGCCTTCTTGGCCACACTGCCAGCTCATATTCAGCCATCTGTCGACTCAGGTGACTACTAGATAGTAAGTTAGACATTAAATACATTAAATTAGCTATTAAATACGCAGGTAACTATTAGCATGAGAATGGCGAGATGGATCTAATCACAGTGTGCCTAGGACAGCATTGTACAAGTCAAGATGCAACGTGAAACGTATCCGTCATGGAACCAGACTGACCCCAAAATGCCAACAACGTTAACAGAAGCAAGACAGGCCAGAATTACTCTTTAGAAACTCTTTCGAAAAGTACCACTTTGCATTCATTCAGCATGTCATCATAACCTCAGGATACCTCCCAAAATAAGCAGCAGCGCTCCTATAATTAGGATACAGCTAAGCATTTTCATTCCAGATATGTTTATCATGGTAGAAGTACGGTACAATGAGTACTCTAAGCAAGAAGAGAAATAATGCAAGTACAAGAGCACAAGCTCTGACACAAAGTCATTATTTTATAGTCTCTGACGTCTGCATGACGTGCTGCTTACAAAATTCATCTGCAGAGAGCGCACTCTTTCTGCTCTTACAGCAATGAGGACCTGCTCAGCTGCAGATACTGGCAGGTATGCGGGCTTTTTGTTCACCCTTTTTTTCACTCTCAAGCACAGTTACTTTTATTTTTACTATCATATTGACAAAAATCAGTGAAGTGACAACATGGCTGCTAGAAGCACTTATGTTAGAAACGCTTGGATACGAGATAAGGTCCCCCGCACAGACTCTCCCTTTGCAGTGGCTGTAACACCCAGAAGAGGCTAAGGGAATGGTACCGTTTCCAAGGAATGGTGCTGGCCAGGGACCACAGCTGCAAACCACGAAACAAGGGAAGAAAAACCAGTTTTGGTTAAGAGCCAAGCAAAACCAATGATCAAACTCCAAGTCCACTGTTACTAGACAGGACTATCATTGTAATTATTTAGAACTTGGATGCAGAGGCACCCAAAAACTCAATAGCCAAGGCTGTTCTTACAGTGTATCTGCTCTGAATGAAGGTGGTGACCCCAGAAATCTCTCCAGAAGTCAGATTTAAATAGAGTTTCACATAGACATCTGCAAAGAGATTCAGGTTCTTGAGCTACAAAACTGTATCTAGTCATCAACCGTTTCCAAACTTTTTAACAGAAGGCAGGCACCCATCAGCTCTTAGGTGGTCATCTCCTGCCCCCTCCTCAAATGCATGACATTGGCTCCTTAACGTAGCAGGTTCTTGGCAGCGACGTTAAGCTTCATTTAATAGCAGAAAATTGCAATGATACCTAGTAATAGTCCCATCCACTGAAGCATATTTCTCTCTAGGGACTTTAGCATGAAAAGGAAAAGCTGTTGAACAGAAGGCAACATATCTTCCCCTACATTTAAATCCAGGGACGTATCTGCTTGCAATGGCAAGAAGTAGAAAAAACAAGTGCCACCTCAGAGGAGAGCTCTGTCACCTCATCTGTTACCTTCTTCAACAAAATAATGGCTCTCTGAGGGGCAGACAAGGCTGAATGGGTTGTACCAGATTGCAGTGCGTTTAGCTGCTGGCAATATTTATAAACAGTAGAGTTTATATGCAGAAATATTTATAAACAGTAAATTTAGAGATTGCTAAAAGCTGTACTAACCATGTCACAGAGTACACTGCCCAAATCCTGCATCCCCTTAGGTGAGAAGAGGATGCAGAGGAAAGCGTTCTTCCCATAAATTAATTCTTGCCCTCCTTTAGTATGAAGTCCCCGAAACATTATCAGCAGGAGCTCCCAAATTTTCTGAAGGTAACTAAATGAAAAATAAAATGCATCTCTATCTTCTGAAATGCCACCTTTCTCTTCCAACAGTAAAGAGGGTGCGTAAAAATTAATTCAAAGCTGTTAATTGCTTTTGCAATAATTTTATTTCACTCTGCTTATTTGGGGAGAGAGGCAAGAGACGTGCGTTGCACGTGATGCACTTGAGTGCTCAGGGACAACATAGCAGCACATTCTGCTGTAAAGACATGCAGCAAGCAGGTCTCCGAATGAGACCGATACAGTACAACAGTCACATTTTAATGGTTAAGAGTTTGTGTTGGTTTTCTCATCTATACTGACACAACACATAAGTTCAGAAAAGACCTGTAACAGACTTGTGAAAACCCTGAGAATCTCCTGACCAGATGGCAACCCAGCCAATCTTATCCAGGACTCACCGTGCAAACAGCCCAATGACACAGACAGATCAGCAAACACAAAACACATTCTCGTAACCACCTACACATAGACCTACACACAGACTGCTTGGTAAGAGCGTAAAAACATTGCTGTCCTGCTCTGTACAATAAATATTACTATTGGTACAAAAAGGAGGCTTTATCCAAAAAAACAGATGCTGTCATTCTTAAAGGCCCTGCTGTGCACAGCAACAATTAGCCGAGTATTTTATTTCTGTGCTTATCTAATTTGAGACAACACTGAAAATCCTACGTGGAACTGCAAATAGGTACAGATGCACGTTCAGCTTCAGCATGTTTCAAATCATCTACCAAACCAGAGGAACCACTGTTGAGTTTATCTTATTCTTAATTGATTAATCACAGGCAAGGCTTCCACAAGCAGAGTATGCCCCCAGCACATCATTAAGGATTATGTTCACAGATACTCTGTTTAGACAGCACTGTGTTAAATCCCAGCAAATAATTTGGTCACTGAGATGTGCGCGGAGCCCTTTAGGAGCAAAGCTGCTAAAACAATTATGTAATGACATGAAAAAGCAGTGGGTAAACTGCACATCTTGGTTCTTCCCAGGCACAAAAGCTTCGCTAGGGCTTCCCCTTTATCTCAGATTTGTTTGGGAAAAAAAGAGCCATTGCTACCATGCTTCCCCTATTAGAAATGTCAAACACGTTGACAAAATTTTTCTTCTCATGCCACTGAGGAGCTCAGAGTAACAAAGGAAAACACCAAGATCTCCATGCAGCAGACAGAACTGCAGCTCATCGATACCATTTCTTCACATGACAACTATTAGCAAACCACTGCAGCTGCAAGGAATTTCTCGTGGTCCAGAAAGGCTGTTTCAAAGGTCCACAAAGTCCACCGTCTTTATTTAAATCTGTCAGTAAAGCAGCTAGAAATAGCTGCCCCTCTGCTGCTGCTGCTGCTGCTGCTGAGATTACACAAGTTAAACCAGTAGCAGGTAACGAGGGAGTTCCTCTACACTCCTTCATAAGCAGCTTTCTTGGTACTTGATTACCATGACAGAGGGAACTGAGAGTCTAAGAAACTCAGCTGACAGCACAGCAGACCTTTGCCTCAGGCAAAGCAGAATGAATTCCCCTCCTTCCCAAGTCAATGTAATTTATAGCCCAGGGCTGTGTCTCATTACTCCTGCCCAAGCCAAGGTTGTTCGAACTTCAGTGTCAGTTGAGCAACAGACTTGTCTCTTGCTGGCACTCCTCTGAAAGCCGGAGCCGTGGTTTTATTTAGCTGGAAATCTGGTCTACTGTATAGAGAAGCTTGGAAAGGAGAGAGAATGTTTCTGGAATGTGGAGCTTTACAAGACAGATTTTATAAGATATAATGAGAGAGAAAGATTACAGTATCCAGGAAAAGGATTGAGTTACATCTACCAAGCAGCGCTGTTTGCTCAGCAGCAGCATGGATGAGTTCACAAAGTTCATCCTTAATAAGGATGACAGCTAGGTGAGGATGTAAATTTTGTCTGCATAACCTGAATAATTTCTAATTCATCTGTGTCCTAAATAAGAAAATAGCAAGCTAATAATGCTGTATACACATTATTTTGTTTTCCTCTAAATTTAATACAAGTTTAACACTGTCACAGAGACAGATAAAGTTAAATAGCTCAGAAAAACCTTTTGGCTCAGTGGGGAAAAAAACCACCTTATTAAGCACTAAAAGGAAAAACGTCCTAGACATTAATATGCGGGAGCTCTGTGTGCATGACTTGTGTTTGTATTTCTCCTCTCTAATAAACAAACTAATAATTATTCTGCAGCCACAAGCCCCTTGTGGTCTGTGCAGAAGAAAAACAAAACAAACAAAAAACCCCCACTGCATCACATTGCTCTGCTGCCAGTTCTCCAGCTACAGGGAGAGCAGGGATTGCAGGTTGGAGCACCCATCACTGATGCATGGGAGCAGTCCTGTGCGGGAGCTCATGGAGGAGAAAACTCCTGGGGCCTGAACTTGCCCTGCAGTTTGGGGGACCACATTTCTGACTCTGGAAAAGTCACCAAAGTGAGCCTTAGAGAAAGAACATTCATTCTAAAAGCCAACATAAATCTGGAGAGAAGCACCTTTTGCTGTTTCAGCAGGATTTTATTTATTTATTTATTTATATATTTTTTTTCTAGTTTGTGTCCTCCCTCAGAGTTTCTACCCAAGATATGGGCCTTGTAGGAGCATTTTAAGGATGACAGCAACAGCCTTGCTTTTCTTGATTCCTTCTTGTGAACTTTAGAGTTAGCCCATGAAAGCTCAGGGATTAATGGACCACTTCCAGCAGAAGCAGCGTTTCAGACTGAAGAGTGACCCTGAATTGGGAACATTTCAACACAAAATACAAAAATGTCAGAGATGTTAAATCTTCCAGGGGTGACACCTAGGTTAAGCAGGAGCTCCTAGAATTTTCACTGGTGGGTTGATTTTGGATTTATTTTGAATGGAGTCTCACTTATGTTGAAAGACCAAAATATTCCTGAAACGAGGGAGTTTGAAACAGGAATTAAATTCTATGAAGACAGGGCCAGATCTTCTTTGCAGGTATCTGAAGAGGAATATTTTTCATTGCCTCAACAAGGTATCTTCACAGCATCCCCTTTTTTTCAGCTCCAGAATACAAGAGAAGCTAACTCCAATATCAAAGAGGACACCACATTAACGAGACACTTGCTCAGCAATCCTTTCTGTAAGACTTTTAAAATTCCTGTAGCTCTTTGATTACCTGGTCATCACCACCGCTGGTTTTGTCATTCATCCAATCTCCCTTGTATGCAGCCAACAGCCTGGGCATCCTTCTCCTAAATCACCATGCCTTTCACAGGATGATTAGGAAAACAAAACAGGGCTGGCTGATGCTGCTATGCTCTCAAATTCTGATTTCAAGGTGATTTGTGCTCCCTTCCTCCTTGGTTTGTGAGAATGGGAAGGGAAGCAAAAAGCTCTCTTCTTTTGTGTGCTTGGAGCCAAATAAGGAATTAACTTGCCTAGCACAGTATCTGCTCCAAGGTGTACGGTACGTCAGGGGGACAATCAATTTCATGGTTCTATAAAGCTGATTGAAACATGATTACGCAGCAAGCCATGGGCTTTTTTTTCTAAGCCTCGCCAACTGCCTGTGCTTCTTCGGAACAATTACTACTGCAGGTGACTTCGGATTGCAGCTGGGATGGACATTAGTTTCAATCTTATCAGGAAGTTTCACACATTTGGGGTACAAGACTAAAGTTAATTGCAGCAAGTGTTACACAAAAGGAATAATTTGAAGAAAGTTATCTTCTAATGAACAGGAAAGAGTTAGCGAACAGGTTAGTAAACAATCCTTCTCCAGTGTTGGACTTCAGAACTAAAGACTATATTTTATGATCAGATGATTGGGCGCATTTTCCATCATAAAACTCGGTTTAAGGCAGGCAATTATTGCTACTAACATCCCTCCCCAGCCCACTAAATTTCATCCGGGAAATGGAAGGAAGCAAAGGCCTTTCATTTTTCCATTCTTGTACTACTTCTTTTGGGTTAAGGAAGAATTAAACAGCATTTTTGCAAGTGATATTTAAGGCTGGCAACATGTGAAAGACTAAAAGCCCTGAAGAATAAAGTCCTTTAATTTAGTCACAGCACAAGCACAGCATGGTTGGTAACCGTATAAAAAGCCATAGCGCAGCTCTAGGAATGAATATGGAAGTTAACCTAGGGAGACTCCGTGAATAAAAGAGGCCCATTTGCTCCCTAGCCTATTTACCGAGAGTCACACAAACACGGAGGCAATTAAACCTGAATGCAAACACAGACAACACGTACACAAGACGGGATATAACACGGTCCTATACCCAGCTTTCTCTTGACCAGGAACAGGGATAGTGGGGCTGGGAAGTCTCATCTACTCTCCTCCTTGCTCAGACTCCTCCTTCCTGCTCATATTTCCTTGGGACTTTATTGCTTTTTGTTTTCTATAAATAAAACCAAGTTTAATGTCTATGAGAAAGGGAGGAAGAATGGAGTAGGTAACAAAGCAATTGGGAGTGCCTCAGTAATGTATTCAGGCCATTAAGGATTTCATTAGGTTTACTAAAAGGTCATTAATGATAAAATATCTTCTTTTATTTTACCTACTTTCTAAACATTATAGTCTATTCTGCCATTCAAGCTTGCACCCCACTGACATTAATTAGCATGCTATATATTAAGGAGAGTTTTTAATGAGCTGTTATTTCATATGATTTTATTGGAGAGCCTCATTGTTCAGTTTAATAGCGGAAAATGACAACTATAGAAATTGCTTTGATAGGACTGCAGCATTGAGGCGGTTATTCAACCTCCATACTTGTTCCCCAGTTAGTTCTTGATGCTGAAAGCACCGCTTAATATATCTCATAGCTGGTTTGCCATGCTACACTGGGTGTAGCGAAAGCTGTGGGCAACGAACAAAAACCCAACCCAACCCAACGGAGTACTAACAACATCACTTACAGCTGCTCTGTTTGCTCTGCACCATAAAGGAACAGAAGCAAGACCCACGTACGTATAAAATGGTTTTGCCACATTTATAGACAAAGTATCAGTCCTAGCTATTATTGTAGCTGATAATTATTATAATATTTTTAAGTCACTTAAATCTTAAACTATCCATTTGTGCTTATTTTCCAAGTCAAGTGCCTGCCTCACCCTAAGTCGCTTTTCACAATTTCAGACAAAAGCAGCTGAATTAAAAACAAAAGGAAGAGTCAGTCATCCTCCCTGTGCTAAAACCTAGCAGCTGCCAGCAGCCTTCTGAAAGCTGTCCCACCCTTGCTGTCAGCGAGACCACCTGGACAGCAGGAGAAGAGAAATCAGGAAAAAATAGTAACAAACAGGGAGGGCAAAAAGAGAAGGCAAAAGGGGAGGCAGGGGACTCCAAGTGACAGAGATTGGTAATGAGAGTAGGGCGCAGGAAACCGAACCCAAACCCAAACCCATCCTGTCCACTGGATGGCAGGGTCATAGCTAAAGACTAGGTCTAGGACAGCAATAAGATTAATTTCCCCAAAGGAACCATAATACTGGCATCTCCTCCTTTTGAAGGCGATGAGAAGATCACCTTGACCGGCTTTTCCTCTTCTACGCAGTTCCTCAGTTGCACCAATTAACAGCATAAAGCCACCACTTCTGAATTTTTCAATCCTATCTATTTGCTAAATTAAGCAATACTCAAGATGAAAGGGAAATAACCATCTAGGAAGGAAGTACAAACATGTATCTGCAGTTTGCTTTCAACTTCGTTAACTACTACATTTTGGTAAGCAAGATACTGTAAGATCTGAATATGGAATTGTTAAAGAGCTTTATCTGTTACCATAACTGCACCGCTACACTGGCACTTGAAAAGATTAGATGGAAAAAATGGGATTAAGAATCAACTGGATGAGCAATAAAGAGCACGTCTGAAAGAAGAAAGAAGAATAGACCAGAATTGTGTTTTTTCTGGAAAATAAAGCATCAGAAGACAGAAAGACAAGCCGTTCACATATCTACAAAAGGATTTTTTTTAATTTGAACTTTGTTATAAGAAAGAATAAGTTCTGGGTTTTTTTCAGTTCTTATCACTTAGTTCGGCTTAGAAAGATCCTAACATGCACACTAAAATAATTCAGTTCCTTCCTTTTAAAATAAAATAAAATGTTTTGTTGTAGCCAAATATCTTTTCTCATTTGCATTGGATTTATATTGCTGCAAGTCTATTGGCTTCAAAAGAACAATAAAAAGGTAATCAAAGAAATTGTTGTGCTCAAGGGACCGTATTATGCTGTTCTTTCTGGAAAGCTTGATCAAGCAATTTTTTAAACAGTTGGTTCATACTATTTATAACACAAGTATATTATTTACCTGGAGGTTGTCATACATTTAAAAAAAAAACTGACATCTGAGTTTCTTAAAAAACCCTCTCATTTCCTTAACAAGATGTTACTGGAAACCATAGGATTTAAAAGAGCATCATTAACAAATGCTTCCAAGGTAAGTATATCTTGCAAGTAACAGCGACTGAGTAGCGCACAATTAAGAATCCTATATAATTTGAAGAAATTTGTTCAAAAGCTCTTTCAGGTGTTTATTCAGAAAAGTATCCCTAATTAGGAAATCATTTAAACATTTCCGAAGTTTAAGGCTGTGTTAAACTAACTGGGACAGGATGGAGAGAAACAACAGCTACAAAGATACAGCAGGCTCTTTCCAACAGTGTTTAGCACCTGAGCAACGAGCATCGGGTGCAGCCTCCCTGCTGCCGCCCTCCTTGGGTGCAAGGAGCACGAACAGCCAGAGCCATCGCCCTGGAAGTGCCAGACAGACAGAGCAGAGCCTAATTCCTATCACCCCCCCCATCAGCTTTAAATCAACACAGCTCCAACTGACTTCAGTTCTGCCACAGCATTTTATGTTTCCAAATGTGATAAGAGAAGGAAAGCCACCCTGCTACACCAGAACAGCAGCTGCGTATGTTGGCTTCTCTATTATTGTGCACAGGTAAATTAGGTTTTCCTTGCAGCATCAGAGAAGCCACCTTAAATGCCCTGTGTATGGCAGAGGGGTCACTCAAGCATGTACTAGAATTCAGGGCTGACAGGGAGCTTATAAACCATATTACTTTAGTAAACAGCATGGAGGGGTAGAAAAGGCTCTCTGTGGGATTCTGCTGGCTGAAAGAAAAGATATTTCTTGCGACCTTGTGCTCCTCAAATTCCCCAGAAAGCTGTCTCACTAAGCCCTGCCTTGTCCCAGAAACAGAACCACAGGGTCTGTGGCTGACACGGCAGCCCAACCTGCTAAGCAAGCAATGCTCAGATTTATAGCCCTTCTCAACTGCCAAAATAACAGATAATAAATCAGTGCAATCAGCGCCATTCATTTTCCAAGTTCTGGCCTGAATCCTGACTAAGTGGGGCCCAGAACGTTGGCAGCGTCCAACCAACCTGTCCACCAAGTGCTCAGTAAATCCTACAGTCAGCAACCATATAATAAACAATTTCTCTTCAGCCAGCCCAGCCCTCTTCCAGTGCAATTCTGTGCAAAAAGCTGTTAACTACAGAACTAATTTAGCTGGATATATATGCACAGCTTTCCTTACATGTAATTGAGAGGATGACGCAGCCTACTACAGAGCTGACAGAGTTTCAAACCTAAATAGGTTATACACGGCCGCGCAGTTTTGTTGCCAGTTCAGATTATTAAAGAATTCTAATTCAGCATAGTGGAGATGCAGTAAAACACTTATTCTTTGTTTAATTGACTTTCATGGACTCTGGACAAACAATACACTGCAGTACAAGGCACCCTATAAATCCGGTGTCAAAGGAAAACAACATTAGTGCTGCAGACGAACGGAGAGTAATATCCAACTGCATGAAGACTGCGTTGTCAAATGCCCGTACAGAAGTGATAAAGCTATGACCAAATATACAATCCTTAATTGATCATTTCCTGGGTTTTGAGCACTTAACAGTGTAACCTTAATGTTCTCTTAATGTTCAGCTAAACGCAGCAGCCAGCTGTGTGCAGCACGGCCTTCCTTCAGCACACACTTAGTGAGCTTAAGTGAGAAAGCTCCGTCCCAGGAGTATCGTGCATCCACAGAATGCAATTGAGAAGCTGTAGCATGATTGATTTTCATGGGAACATTCAAAGCCACTTCTTGCTGAAGGCAATTTCCGAGAATTGTCATTTTTCTACTATTTCGACTGTAGAGCTTTATATAAATTGGTTGCAAGATTTCGTGGTTGTTGCTTTCCTTCTTGTGGGAGCCATTTTTCACTCTTCTTAACCAAAAAAAGCCTTTAAATAAACAAACAAATGACTAAGCCAAGTTGAGTTCCCAACCCTTTCAGCTTTTCCAGGAAACCTTTTTTTGCTACACCTTTTAGCAGGGAAGATTTTATGCTAAAAACATCGGGTTTCATGAATAGCTTAAAAAAGGGCTATGAATAGAAATGCATGAGCATCCATGCAGTGGACAGCTATCGCACCAGATAATCATGCTTTGTGTTATAAGAAGTATGCACTTTTAGGGGTCAAAGGTGGAAGAAATTTGTTTCCACCCTATTGTAAATGCAGGCAGTGCATCCCACAAATATTGACCTTATGCATGACCCTCTAAAGAGGCAGTTTCCATGTAACGACCTCTCCTGCAGAGAAAAAGTGAGTGAAGTGATCAAGAAGAAATGGCATATTGGCAACCGGAGAGATGATGAAGGGCAGATTGCAATTTTACATGGCAACTAAGAGGATTTGTAACCTCTGAAGTGCAATTTAAACTCAAATCCACTGGGATTAGAGAAACTAGGCTCCAAGCATCCCATTAAAGAGCTGAAATTGTGTATGAAAGGCCCTTGTATTATTATTTCTGGCATCTAAATAGAGATTTACAGCATTTCAGAAACAGCGACTGAGAAAACTAGCTAGTTAGAAGCTGCAAATGCATCCTTATTTTTCCCAAGACCCATGTGCAATCCACATGGGACTTAATAATCATAAAGATGAGAACATAAGTGATTACAAGACTACACCTTACAATGTTTAAAAAGACAGCTTGCTGTTTAAACATTGCCTTTAGGCACGGCTCATTGAGAGGACTTCAACACTCTGAGAGTCATTTTTCCAGCCAAGGAGCTGAATATACTGTAGCCACCTTTTAAATGCTTCTAGGATTGTAATACCTTATAATAATGCCTTCCCCCAAGTAATGCGACAAATATTTTAGACAGGAATGCTAAGTGGTTTTCTTTTTTTTTTTCCTTCTTCCTCCTTAAGGGCAAAATATCCTAAAACCTGACAATTCTGAGAAATAGATTACACACAAAAAACACATGTACAAAGGCAAAAGCCGACATCACTTACCGAGTGCACCCGTAAGCTTCCAGCTGCCCAATTGAACAGCGAAATGCAGCTGTAAATAAGTTTCGTTTCTTTACATTTTCAAGATTAAATGCAAGTTTGCACAAAATATCTGGGTCTTCACACATATCTGAAGCACTTCAATTTGGGTTATGGAACAAACGCTTGAGACAACCTCATGTTATCTAAAAGCAGGAGAATTTGAGGGCCAAAGCTGGTCCATGACCTTAAATTAGAGTGCTTGTTCCTGCAGTCCAATGACAGCATAGGTCTTTCTGCTGTTTGATGGTGGTTTGACTTTACACATAGTTAGGATAAAAAAAAAAACAACCAAAACAAACAAAAAAAAAAAACAACAAACCAAAAAAAAAACCCCACACCAAAAAACCAACTTTGTTGCATGTCTTTGTACACAAAAGCCTTGAAGCTGAACTCCCACATGGTATAAGCATAATAAGCAGCATTTGATTATTAGGGATTTTAAAGCATAGCAGCTTTTCAGGACTGGTAAAAAACATTCCACAAGTTGTGGTGCTTTCAGTCTGCCAGGAGACTGAAGGGGGGACAGGACTTATTACAATACTATTAGATTCTGCCACTTGCAGCTCGCTGCAAGAGACAGCTGTAATAACGCCTCTTTCACGAATGTCACACGCAAAAACATCTCTGTAGAGCATTCTACCCAAGCCAGTGTACCAGCAAAATCCATTATTGCTGTTTAGCTGTGTTTCTGAACACAGATCGATCTACTTGTCTCATGTAAGTACCTACACACCTTGAAGCTACCTGGGGACTTGACTATAGCTACAGCTCTTAAGCTTTATCTCCGCTGCACAGCTTACTTGCAACAGCAGCCTATGCGTCTCCCTAATGCCTTACTCGACCGGACAGATCAACTGACACCTACTAACTCGGCGTACGCTCGCTGTACCCAGTGAAACAATTAATTCTCCAACTGAACGCAGGGGATTTTTAAACCAGTCTTAAATGCAAGGCTATTGCCACCTTTATTAAAAGACTACAATAGCATTTTGAAGGGTAAGTATCAATCAGAAGAGACTTGCATAAGTCTAAAAGGTTCATTAAGGCTCTTCCGTTTTGTTTAGGCTCTTTAGAAGTATTCAGTCATTACGAAATTAGTGATTCTGGCTGCCAAATGACTTGCTGAAGGTTGCGCTGCTGAATTTCAGCCCAGCTGGCATGCAAGCAGTGCGCGTGCAAACTCAACGGCAATTTGTGCGATATGGAAGTCTGCCTGGCAGGGAACTGCAAGAATGGTTAGGGATCCGAGAAGAAAATCCGTCCCGAGGAAAAGCAAGTGCGATGTAAGTAGAATAGACAGTGTGTTTATCTGGAAGCATTTTAGAAGCTTACAAACAAAATTTTTTAACAGAACTAGAGAGAAAATACAGTATCCAGATACAATGAATCAGATCTTGAAGGTGATGGTAAGGAGGGAACTATTACTTAGGAGGAGGAGGTTTTTTATTTGTTTTTATTAGAAGGGTTTGTGCCCAAGGGAGTTTGAGAGACTGTCACTTGCACGATACCTACGTGTGAATCGAGCCAGCTACTTCCAGGTGTAATGCAGAACTTGACATCACTAGCTCAAACTTATAAAGTGATATTTCTTGATCTGTACTTCACAGGGAATTTTCCTTTAATAAATGTTGGTAGGTTCTTGGGTTGTTTCTCCCTAATGACAGGGACACTATTACAGTGTGTCTAGATAGCTGCAAATTTGCTAGCACATCACTGAGCCTCCCGGCTCCTCCTGGCGACAGAGCCGCACTGCCGGCGCTGGGCTTCAGGAACTGCGCTCCCTACAGAGACCTCGTTAGAGTAGCGCCGCACAGGTTCATAGTTTGACCTTTTTCTTCTGTTGTCATTAAAGCCTTCTGCTTCTACCTGGATCGGTACTGTAGGCCACGGGTATCTGAAAGAACTGAAAACCTATCAGAGACTAACCACTAGCTTTTTCCTCCTCTTTAACCAATAGGTCAGCCGAACTCTGATAAAGCAGTGTAAAGCCATGATGATACTGAAAAATGGGTGAACCCTGTCTAAAACAACACTTCGGAGCTCATTACTACTGAGGAATTACTTTGGTCCTAGACATGTGGCCTAAAATCTTAAAATAATATCAGTAGAGACAAAGGTGTAGGTTTAAGTATCTATAGTAGGCTAGGGATTACAAAATACAAAAGACGCAACTACCTGGACAATAATGGATGCTTCCCAGTATTTTTAGGGAGATTAAACTTCAATTACAGGTAGCAGGATGAGATGTTGCTGTGCAAAGACCGGTACTTTATTTACTGAGCAATTTCAAAGCCAGGATCTCCTTTTACTTGGAGCAGGCACTCATATTTGCTTGTGATACAGACTTGAACAGCCTGACAACAACCCTGAGAATGCTCCGGCCATCTCTCCAGGTTACGTGTAACTGCTCATCTGTATTTTGATCTCCAGCTCATGAAATTGTCTCAGGGTGCCACGGAGAATGGGAATGTTCTTATGAATTTTCACATGTAAGAAGGGGGAGGAAAGGGAAACATTTTCATTCATTGCAACCTTCAGGCCCTCTGGTTCTCCTGGCTTTTAACACTTGGATTTTCATCCTTTTGGAGATGAGGGGAAGGAGGAAAAGGAGGAAGAGTTTGAATTCACCTTGACTTCTCTTTGGCTTTAGCTGCCAAATATGCATGGAGTCATTATCAGAAAAGAAAAATTTGTTTGTGCCTCCACTGAGACTTGAACAATGATATGACTTGAGGGGCAAAGGCACTGTCATGATGCATCGCTACCCTGGAGGCATTAAAGAATCTCTATGCAGCTGCTCAGCCAGAAAAGCTACTCAGATTGCTGAAGTCCTTTCAATGAGCTGAGCCCAAGGCAATATTTTAGTAGGAAACTGCCTCTTTAAAAATTAAAAGGAGTTATTTTTGCATCATTTGACTTGGATTATTTTAAACGTGTTCCATTATAGGTCACCTCTGTTGCCAGAAAAATAATGAATTTGCAACTGATTCTATTCAGACTAATTCTTTAAAAATACAGACAGCTTTACCGCATAATTCCTTACACAGACACAGGATAGCCTGTAGTACACCTTCAAAAAACATGAAATTGCAGAGGTTAGTTCTATCCTAGCGCAGAGAGGTGGTATGCAACCTGCACAGATTTCCACAGGTGTCTCAACAATGACCAACAAAAAATGACTCCTTGGTTAGTCAAGGATTATCGCCTGGCTGAAATGACACAAAATTAGCAAGAGGAACTTCTATTCACTTATTTAGTCCTGCTGCATCAAATTCAATCTGCCCTTTGTGAGCCAGCTGTAGAGATGACCTAAAAGTACAGTTACGTTTAAGCCCAGGAGAAAGTTGCCATCTCTTGCTCATGCTGTAGTGTCATTGATGCTCACTGATGTTACACCGGCTTGATTTTTTCCATTTGGCTGCCAGTGTGTTAGAGACAGCCAGCGTTAGCAAGGAGATCTAGGAGTGACATGTTATAAGACATGCTGCTCCAAACTGAGAAGCTGGATGGGAAGAGGAAAGGAGCAGAACCTCACTGGTGATGGCAGAGTTGCTTCTTGCACCCATGCCTTTTCCAAAATAACTTTGTACATTCACCCAGCATAAAAGAGAAAGCAAAAAAGCAGTTCTTGCCCCTCTGTATCAGACCATGCTGCACAAGCCCACAGTGAGGATTTTTGCATCACCATAAAAGCAAATTTTTTTTTCACTTTTTCTAATCTTACTGTGGTAAATGCTGAACCGATATACCGAAACATGCTCAGCCAGCACTGCTGTACTGCTTTCCGCTCTTTAATAGAAGTGCTTTTACCTTTTTCTGTAGGACTGTCTCTCATTTCACACAATCCTCTAAAGCAGTTCTCCTTTTACATTCCTTTTCCGCATATTTGGGTGTACATGACATTATGGATACAGTCTCACCAGAAGCACATGACAACAGTTAACGCTTCCTTACCTTAACAAGAAACATCTCCTCTGATACCCTCTAGAATCACATCTAATTTTTTTTTTTCATCCAGTATAGAATGGTCAGTGATCACCCTATAACCCGCTGTATATTTTGTTTGGTGGCGGGGAAAGTGGTTGGCCTAGGTAGATGTATCATTGAAAGATTCAATAAGAACAGTGTAAGAGAAGACGTAATGGCTATATTCTGCCGAGATTGCCAGGAAGCGTTATGACTGTTGGAAAGGCAGACAGGAATTAGTTGCAGTATTTAGGTATAAAAGCTAACAGAAGTTTACCTCAAGAAAAAAGGAAAGAAAACAGACCTTGGGAGATAATGCAGAAGAAAAAAGGGCAGGAACTGAATACCCGAGACACGGGGGAATATATGGCTCTCATTTTGCCACAAATATTGGTAAAGAAATCTTCTCTCTTTTTTGAGCTGGAAAACTTTTTCAGTGACAGCAGACTATCTCGATGATTCTTATCTATTTTAATCAGGCTTCTTCTAGCACCTGCTGAAATCTCTCAGAGCTCAGGATTGGCTTAAACACATATGAAGAGAGCCCTGTGGCAAGTATTCCTTGACAACAATCTGTTCTCCTCACCTCATAGAGTGTAATGATGCCATTTGTCTCATTTGGAGGCTTCCACTGAACATAGATCTTCTCTTCAAAAGGTCCTCCCTGGATGGATTCCAAGGGAACGGGTCCAGGAACTACAAGGGAAAAAAAAACCCGAATAAATGTGTTAGAAGCTACCACCACCTCCAGTTGCACACACATCAGAAGACACCAAGAGGCCACCAGACAGGAAGTTCAGCACTGAAAATAAAAAAAAAAAAATTTTAAAAACCCTCAAGGCACTACCATTACCAAGGTACTATCAATATGAAGGGCCTATTCTCAACCTTTGGCTGAAATAAGAATACTGTAATCTAATTACTGAGTGATAAATAAAATCAGAATCCATGAAAACATGAAGCTCATTTCAGTACGTCCTTATTCCAGTACAGCACAGCAGCAGCAGGGAATTTAATTTGTCCTTCCCCGCCCACTCGACAGCAAAGCTCTATCCACCTAAACAGCCAGATTGCACCTTGGCATAAAGATGCTACTGGGCTGCAAGCCTTTATCAATATGAAAGATTGATTGCCTTAGTAAAGTAACAATGTAAGATTTATATCTCATTATGGCTACAAGGCCAGCTAAAAAAATCCACCTACTCAAGCAAAATGTTAATGCTTTGGAAGATAACTAACCAAATGCACTCGCAAGCCTGTCTGATAAAAACCCTGTTCATTTTTCTGAAAGATCTGCCGTCCTCTTATGTCCCCCGTATCATACACTGGACTGCAAGAGCCACTTTCAGCTGAAACTCAGGACAGCAACTCCTTACACCTCTGGCAGAGGAAGAACACTTCTTTTTTTAACACATTAGTCAGAATAGAGGCTTGCAGTCTATGAGAGTCCTTGGTCTGAAATAGCTCAGATGGGATAATAACACGTTAAAGCTTTCCATCAGTACTTCCAGAAAACAGTTCTTTTGTATCAAGAACGGAAGAGTCAGCACCAAATTAATTTAGCTTCTGAGATGTACATGTAAAGCTACGTCCAGAAGACTGGCATTAAGAATAAGATACACTCTGGAAAGAAAGATATTATACTTCTTTTTGGGACAGTGACGTGAAGGCACAAGAAAAACCAACAAATGCCAGGAGTACATCTGCCCATATGACAAAGGAAGCTGCTCTGTAGGTCCTGGGTAGTTCAGAACATGACTTTTATAGAACTAAACCTACTGCTGTTCGGTAACTGCTCAGGCTGGCCTTTGTCATTTCCAAGCACTTCAGGGAGCCCTGCCCTTTCAAGAACATGGCTGTGAAATGGAAATTATTTATACCTACAGATTTTACTTGCATAACACACACATCGTCCAGAGAAACCATTTAGAAGTCTCATGGGACAGAGGGTTATGTTGCTATTTAAAACTTTAAAATATTAGTCTTCCCCTCAAAACCAAGCAAGTAAGAAAACCCAACATCACTTACCGTCTTCCTCAGTCTGCACAACCAACTCCTCACTTTCCATTTTGCCCTCTGGGTTAGACAGAGCTAACCTCAGCCTGATGGTCATGAAGGGCCGAAGACCTCGCAAGGTGTAGTGGGAAGAAGTTTGGATGAGTTCCTCTGCCTCAAATTTTTGCTGGTTAAACACATACTGGTACTGGACTGTGAGATTGTAGCTGTGGCAGCGGGTCACCACATAACCAAAGGGCTCCCACTGCAGCGTCAGCTGCCGGGAGCGAATATCAACAACTTCTACATTTTGCGGTCCATGGACAGGATCTGTGAAGCAAGCAAAGAAAAAAAAATTGACATTAAAAGAAGTCAGTCATCCATTAATATGCTTCCTTCCATATTGCCAGAGATTTAAGTACTTCACGGTTCTGAATGTTCTTGTCTTTACAATGTAAAAGCGATAGGGAAACTAACGTCAGCTCCACAAATGTATTCTGGCTCCTGATTTTTCCCTGAAAATCCCCTGTCACAGGACCCTGAACAGTGGTCATGCTCCTGATTCCTGTGAAACCTCACTGAATCCAGCAACGGCAGCATGATTCCCATCAGTTAAGTAGTGTGAAAGTCACACTTGCTTCATTCTTCCTCAGAAAAAAAAAAAAAAAAGGTAGTTGATGGTCTACTTGAAGTGCCTAAATACCTTGGTGAGTCCTGCCTCAAGCGATGCAAATACACAGGAAACTGCTGCCAGAGTAGGAACGAAGTCAAGTCTCTAAGCTTTCAATTTTGTTACGTAGCCTCTACACCCTGCTGCCGACCCTAAACCCATTCTGCTCAGAGACTAAAGCACAAGAGTGTAAGAATCAAGATTAAGAGCCTGACTGTTAGACTTCTGACATCTCAGGGCTACTACCCCCCCAATTTTTTAAATTCTTGAATGTTTTGGCACTGGGGCGTACGAGCAGATCATGCCACTCCTTGAGTAAGCTTTCTGAGTCATCTCAACCTCGTGCCAATAAAACTTTTATGTCAGATCATATCAACGCCTTGGCCCCATCAAAGTTTCACTACTCTTTATTATTCTTTCTACAGTATCTGACTGAGGTGCAGTTTGAATATTCATGTCTAGGAATCATTTTCACCTGCTGTTCCTTAATTTATTTTTAACAGCATAACTCAAATGCTCTGACTACAGACTCTGCCCTTTATATAAAATATAACTGCATGCACCGCTAGACATGCAGATATAAAGAATGAAGGATGAGTGAGTAAAATCAGTGTTTGAGATATGTCAGATGGTAATAATACTACACGTGTCATAGTTTGTTTATCTGCCACTTCTCCAACTTGTGTAGCTTGCTTGCTTTTTTGCTCAATATATATCTAAGCAAGGTAATTAAAAATACATAATTTCACATAAAGTTTCTTGATTTATAGCACAATTTAGTGTTTCGCCCACTTCTCATGTTCTCTCACGATTTCAACCTATGAAAGGAACAGAACATTTTCATGGAAACAAAAAAAATTCACAAGGACTCCCAAATACTAGTTACACTTCTTTGAAAGATAATTAAAGCAGAGAAATTCTTGAAAGTAATTCTTCTAGTAATTCTTGAAAGCAAAGCATGCACCAGCCGTACTGACTTCAATCTACTAATGCAGAAGCAGAAAATACACTGTAGCACCCAGCATATTCCATATTACTTCTAAAAAAACCCTAATGACTGGCAATGGGAAAATAGCAGCTTCTGAAATGAACCCTATTCTGAATATTTACATCGATACACACACACGCAGATGCTTTTGAAATACAATGGATATCAAAGGACCAGGGGTCTAAAGCTACCAACTGGTTTAGGATTCCATACAAGTCATGTCATTCCCTTAACATCCAGAAAATAGCTCTTAAATGAGATTCTTTAGTACTGTGTGTGTCAAAAAAAATTGTGAGTTAGAAATTAGAAAGTTTGTATGCATAAATATACACATATCTACTTAGCATTGGGTGATAATCATTCCTTTACTATAAACCCATGAAAAGAACATTTCTGTAGATTAATTGTACAGATAAGTAAGAGGAACAAAAGAATGGTTCTGTGAAATCTTTCAGCCTCTGAAGCTGCAAAGGTAAGCACAAGCTCCAAGACGCCTCAAAAGGAAAGAAAACCCAAAGCAGATGCAGATGCTTGTCCTTCCGAACTCTCCACTACACCAAGTAACCAACTCCAGACCCCAACCCAGAATGCTGAGACACGGCAAAAACATTTCATGCCAAGACAACGATGCAGCTGAAGATGGCAATTAACCTCCATGTTAATGCTACACTGTTTTTTTTTAAATTACAGTTCTTTTCTTTAAGTCAGTCATGTTAGGGAATGAATGAGTAATTAGAGGGTGTCTGGTTTATTGATGTCAGATGTGCTGACTTTATCAGTGGGTAAGGAACAACTCTGATTCAGCATCATCTCACCAAGTCATACATCCAAAACCTGAACTATGGAAGATCACCTGCATTTATTAGCTTGCTTTCTCATCTTGTTCACATTTGCCCTTTCCTTTCTTACCCAAAACTGTAAGTCTCGGAAGCTGCCTTGTATCAACCAGTTTCTAATTCTACTGAAAATTTTACTGTCGAGGCTCTAAGATACATCCCGAGGCCTTTCTTTAGTTTTTCAACACAATCTTTTCAGTAGAGTAGCCGGCCTATTAACCACAGATGACTTTGAGTTACAAAGTGAGAAACTGAAATACAGATTCCAAACATAGCCCAGACCCCACTGCACAATCACAGAACATACCACATTCTCCCAAGGCTGATAATCCTAAAACGTGAGATTTTTCAGGGAAAAAATGAGACCATGATGCTGTAGTTCACAGTGAAAGCAGGAAGGGGATGCAGGGTTCAGAAATACCCAGAGCCTGAGGATTCTCTGACAGCAAGTGCAGAGACTTGACATCTAATGGCCTTCTAGACTTTTGAGCAAAGGGGAAACAAGTAAGTAAAAACTATTTAAACTCGGTTCAGAGAGAGAGAAACCAAACTGGAATTAAATCAACAAATAGAAGCTGGACCTTGAAACCTTTGTATTCTCTCTGGCTCCCTTCTCCCAGTTTCAATCTCCTTTTTCTGAAAACCGAGACTAATTTTGAAAATGTTTTCCTGTTGCCACACTGATTTCCTCTGCAGCGTAAGCCATTGAAACTCATTTTCAAAGATGAAATTTTTGCACTGTTGTTTTAAAGGACAGTGGTCCTACCACCTTCTCCATTTAATTCCTTCCACATTTTAGCTTTGTTAAGTATACAATCTCATAAGGTCTGTAGTACCTATCCCTGGGACTCTACTGTCTAGCATCACACGTTTTTTGTTATGTTGTAACGACTTATTTTCCCCCAAAAGAAACAAGAAAACTGGACAAACAGCTCCATTTTTGTATTCTTCAAATTATAGCTTCTAAATAACGCAAGAAAAAACCTGAAAATTATTAACTTTGCGCTTGGCTAGTGTAAGAAAAGCTGCTAATATGTATCTCAACTTCAGCTGTCCAAAAATACCTACCAAAGCAAGACAGAAACAGACTGGCCCAATTTGAATTCTCACAGATCATACACAAGAAGACATTAGTGTAACCAGCATAAACCAAAGTAAAATTTGCTAAGTGTCTTAAGACCTTGGAAAAACCAAAGGAAATTCTTAAGAGGCAGCAGCATGAAACAGCTGCACCAATCTATTAAACCTAGTCTTGAACCCATGCAAAGAAAATTAGAGTCTCTGGGATTTCACGGTGCAAATGCTGTATTTTTATTTCAGCCTGGTTGAACTAATGGGCTGGTTTTGGCTGGGATAGAGTTAATTTTCTTCACAGCAGCTAGTATGGGGCTGTGTTTGGGATTTGTGCTGGAAACAGTGTTGATAACACTGGGATGTTTTCGTTCCTGCTGAGCAGTGCTTGCACAGAGCCAAGGCCTTTCCTGCCTCTCACCCCACCCCACCAGCGAGCAGCCTGGGGGGCACAAGGAGTTGGGAGGGGACACAGCCGGGACAGCTGACCCCAACTGACCCAAGGGATGTCCCACACCGTATGGCGTCATGCTCAGCATAGGAAGCTGGGGGAGAAGAAGGAAAGGAGGGGACGTTCAGAGTGATGGCGTTTGTCTTCCCAAGTCACCGTTACGCGTGATGGAGCCCGGCTTTCCTGGGGATGGCTGAACACCTGCCCGTGGGGAGTGGTGAATGAATCCCTTGTTTTGCTTTGCTTGCTTGGCTTTTGCTTTACTTATTAAACTGTCTTTATCTCAGCCCACGAGTTTTCTCACTTTTACTCTTCCGATTATCTCCCCCATCCCACCGGGGGGGCAGTGAGCAAGTGGCTGCGTGATGCTTAGTTGCCGGCTGGGGTTAAACCACGACAACTATTAATTACATTTTGAAAGTTCACATCAAAATCAAGGACTGAACAGTATTTTTTTAATACCGCATCTCCCACTGATGCTTCAATACCTATCGTTTGTAGGCTGCTGCTAACAGCAGGCCAGGAACCTGTCTGAAGCACTTGTGATGTACAAGTGGCCCAAAAGGAAACAAACTCGCCCAGTGATCCTTCAGCTGTGCTCTCAGTCCTTAGTCCAGGTAAGGAGACATTTTTGACCCAACAGTGACCTGCAACGTTCAGAGACTGCATTTTGTGCTACCCCAGTTTTACAGAAAAGTTGACTTTTATGGCTGGTTTTGCTTATCGAGCGTTACAGACCTCATTTTGTTCACTGTAGTCTTCTTGCTCAAGGTGACGTGTAGAAAGGCAAAGGTTGATTTAGATTACTAATAACAATTGTCTCTGCTTTATACCTCTCCATCAAGAGAAGAACAGAGAGGAAAGGAAGCACCGGTGAAACACTGGGGTTTGAACACGAAGCTCAAGTTGAGCAGTGAAGTTAAATAGAGGCAATTAGCTGTTGCCCCCAGGTTAATGACCTGCTGCAGGAGCCTAATTGCAAGAAATTGTTGCTGTCAGTGAAGACATGACACTGAGCGGAAGATGTCTGTACTTGTCTGAGGCCCCATGCCCATGTCTCCTGACACTCCCGAGAGCAGGAGGCAGAGTTTATCAGCAGTGCAGGTGTCCACTGATTGAATTCTGTTTCCCAGCAGTAGGTTACAGAGACCGAGAACGCACAAAGGGAAGAAAAATGAGCGTGACATGTGCAGCAGCTTTCTGTGCATCCTGAACTGATGTCTTCCGATACAGAAAGAGAAGGAAAATAGGTAAGAGTCTGATTCCTGCCTTCACCTCCACACACCCACACCTGAGTCATCAGCCAGTCACTCCAACCAGAGCAGACCGACCAACATCCAGGCACCCCAGTAAGGTCCCCATCCCTTCCTCCTAGGCAGACTGGGAGGAGACAAGGAGAAGAGTGGGTGCATTGGGAGTTGATAAGACCACCAAAACTTGTGTTCTCCCAACTACCAGCATGGTACGACCTCCCTCTGTAGCCCAGAATATTTTAAAATTAATCTTCATTTACAAAATATAAATTCAGTAGCATCACAGAAGGGTTGAGAACTTCACAGAATATACCATTCCCACAATAAACTGAGACAGTGGCCACTTTTCGTGAAACAGCAACAAAACTCCTAATGACGGTAAATCAGCAGTTTGGCTGTTTCCTTTGTGTTTTTCAAAGACATTGTTCTTGTTCTACAGATGGAAAACTACACAGTAAAGTAATTTGTCTGACAATGATTTTACTCCAGGTATTAGATTAGAGCTGAAGCCTTCTCCATCTCACCTTTATTCCCTACTCTTCATCCTTAAATTTCCACAGGATGAAACTAGTCCAGGGAAACATATCGACTATCAAAAAACGTAGCAAGATAAACAGAGCAAAAGCATTCAAGGGGTTTGCCTTAAATGCACAATTCAAGTGTGTGCGATGGTTCAGGATAAAACAACCAACTCTACCGTGCGTGCTGTTCATCTCTTCAAAGAGATCCTGACAGATGAGTTGTTCTATAAACACCTTCCGTATCAATGTCCCATATGCGGACATTTCAGAATGACGGACAACTCTGTCCATCCCTGAAGTGCAGCATGTCTTTCTGTGACAGAGTTCCTTTGCTGAGCGTCACAACTCACACAGCTGCTGCCCATCACATTTCAATGCCTTCCAAGCCTGAATGCGGTATAAAGGCCTTTTCAGACATGACAGCTAAAAACACTGATTAAACAGAGCTCACTAGTCTTTCAATACTATGAAAGTGTTTTGGCTGTGCCCTTTCCTGCAGAAAGAACATCTCCCTAATATTTGGATCTAATTTTTATTTTATTTTAAACCTGTTCGGATAACACCACTGGTCCAAAGACAGCGCAGACAAAGCTGAAAGCAGGCAATTATACAGAAAGGCATGTTCTGGGAGAAGACTTGCAACAGAGAAAAGAGAAAAAAGGAGTGAGACTGTTACAATAAAATCACCACGGAACAACCAACCTGTTTGCTGAGATACCTGCAATCAACTACACCCCAAGTCACACACAAAGAACCAGGTGTCATTACGGCTGATGAACTAAAATAGGCTATTTTATGGAAATCTCTGAGCAGTGAAGAAATAGGAGCCCTGCCACACAGATTAATCTATTATAAAAGAAAGATGAAATAAGTTAGATAATGGAGTATGTGCTTAGATAAGCCAGGGACTGAGCGCTCTCAGCGGTTAACACGATCATTTTCCTTCAGTTCACAGCACATTTTCTTCATTTTTTGATTGATCGGGTTTTGTTTCAGTGGCAAATTTTACTTTGAATTCTGCCCTGAAAGAAACCCAAGATTTAAAAAAAAAAAAGGGGGGGGGAATATTTGATACATTACAAAACCCATTAAACATCCTCTGATCTCATAGTTCAAGCTTGTTAAACAAAAACAAAAAAAAAGAAAAATCAACCCAAATGCCTGTAAACTGAGCCCAGATCTATCTGACGTTTGAGAAACTTGGCAGACCTTTCAATTTGGTACAAGACATGCCTGTCATGCCCACAGACTAAAAGTCCACAGCCTGGCACGTGCCCAAGGTCGCGTGAAAAGCAAAGCCCGAGAGCGCAGACCACCACAGCCCTACCTACCCGGGCCTGCCCTAGCTCACACCCAGAGCGGAGCTGCCAAACCTTCACTTGTAAACAACTTCAAGATAATGAAGCACTGCTTTTGAAAAAAGGTTTATTAGCATCTGTTTAAATGGATTTTTTTTTTTCCATTATATTATGAAATGGTAAAATGAAAGCTTTCTTCCTCTTATACCTAAAACTATTGTTTCCCAACAAACTTAAAAATAATAATTTAAAACAACAATAAAGGGTAATTACTGGTTTTATTAAAAACATCTATCATGGATACACATAGCAGTGGTATTGCATGGCTGGGAACAAAATGTACATTATTGAGCATTTTGATGATTAAATACAAAAGCATAATTAAATATGCTAATGAAAACAAGAGTACAAAGCAGGTAAACCATTTGTTTTTTGTCAAACAAAAGTAAAACGTGTGTTTTTTACAAATTTATTTTATTATGTATAAATAAAATATTTATTTTAACTATTTGTTTTACTATCATGCATCTGCATTTATTTTTATTACCTCTTCCTCTGCGTACTCTGCTGTTATCTTCAAATGGAGTAAGTGGAAGAGATTAGAGTAACATATAAGCTAGTTCCTGACAAAACATAAATTATCTCCATAAAAATAAATAAGGTAATCAAAATAGTAGGTAAAAGAGAGGCTTCCTCTACACAGTCATGGGTCTGTTGAATTATTCTGAGCAGCAGAGAGAAAAGCACTGCTCTTGCACATAGGCTTTCCCTCGTTTGTAACCGTGGCTTCCTTTTATGTCTGTGCAATCTGCAAGATAAATTCTCTATGTTCTTTTGGAAGCCTGTCTTTCAAAAACAAAAATTAAAAAAAGTTAAATTTTCCAGTTTAACTCCTAGATCTAGCACAAGGAGATACCAGTTGACAAAACGTTGGCTTTGCAGGCACTACTGAAATATCCTACTTGCCCTAAACCACTTGAGGCTTGTCCATTTTTCTCAAGATTCAGGAGCAGCAGCAACTCCCTTTTTCACCAGCTATGGGTGGTCATACATGAGGAATCTCTGTATGACAGGGACTAGCTGATTCCCCGTACCTGATGACATCTAAAGGGATTTTCTCTCTACAGCATGCCATATTGGCAGAAGGAAAAAAAAAACCAACCACCACCACCATTTTCAATTGCTAAGAATGCTAAGACTGGATAATTACTTAGAGCACAGTAGAATATGTCACAACCATAATAACGAGGTTAGACAAATGGGGAGTCCTCAGGAGCGGGTGGCTGGAAATTCAGCTAGTGGAGAAGACGACAGAGACTGTAACTCTATGTCAACTGGTTTCTTTTCCCAGTTATTCCCTTAACTAGGCCAAGAGACTTTCAAATTCCTGCAGCTGAGTACTGGTTGCAATGTATTCCAGAAACACATTTTTAGAAAGGGTCTAGACACAATTTATGACCAGCTGTTTAATTCTAATTTCATGCTCATGTCTTCCTTCCACTAGGGTGTTGAAGTCAGCAATGCAATGCCATTAATGCCATGGATGGTTAGCTATTATGTGAATGTACATATTTGAACAAATGTTCATTTCAAAGTGCTAGAGACACTCTTTGGGATAGTGGAGAACAGATAAAAGTTCACTCTGAACAAAATCAATGCACTGCATTTAGCCCAATAACTGCCCTTGTCCTAGGATACGGTTGCACCTTTGACCCAAACAAAAATAAAGCAGAATAACTTTATGCCAGAGGAAAGTGCGAGGAGAGCAGAGAGTGAGGGGCAGGACCAGCACTTCTTTAAGACCATTTATATCTGCTCAGCATGCCACTAAGAAAGTACTCTTAAAGGACTTCAATACAGGCATTATGTACAAGAAAATACAGATAAACCAGTTCTTCAGAAACACCGTCAAGCCTATAAAGAGAGTGTAGCTTCTAACAGAGCTAGGACTCTTTAGTGTAATCTGAACATACAGGCCATAGCGTCAGCATTACAGCAGCCTTGTTAATACCCCCCAACACATTTTTAAAAGTCTTATTGAAATCCAAGTCTTTCTTTTAGCCCAAGGATGCCTTTTTAAACTCAGCAACCTTCTTTTCTTTAAAATGCAACTAGATTAATTGCCTGCTCAAAAAATGACTCAATTCTAAATGATTCCAAATTGTTCCTAATACCTGTAACCTCCCTGCTGCCACTCGGCAGACGCGCTCGGGGTTTGTTCACTGTTCCATGCTCCGCACCGCAGGAGGCATAAACCTGCAATAGTCCAGGTACTGCTCCTACAGGAAGGCTAAGGAGTTGGTGAACTCTACACTAGGCTCACAGTAGAATCATAGAATCACAGAATGTTTTGGGTTGGAAGGGACCTTCAGAGGCCATCCAGCCCAACCCCCCTGCAGTGAGCAGGGACATCTTTAACCAGATCAGGTTGCTCAGAGCCCCGTCCAACCTGACCTGGAATGTTTCCAGGGATGGGGCCTCCACCACCTCTCTGGGCAACCCCTTCCAGTGCTTCACCACCCTCAGTGTAAAACATTTCTTCCTTCTATCCAGCCTAAATCTGCCCTCCTTTAGTTTAAACCCATCACCCCTTGTCCTGTCACCACAGGCCTTGCTAAAAAGCCTGTCCCCATCTTTCCTCTAGGCCCCCTTGAAGCACTGCAAGGCCGCACTAAGGTCTCCCCGGGGCCTTCTCTTCTCCAGGCTGAACAGCCCCAACTCTCTCAGCCTGGCCTCGGAGCAGAGGGGCTCCAGCCCTCGGAGCATTTTTGTGGCCTCCTCTGGACCCGCTCCAACAGCTCCATGTCCTCCTTGTGCTGAGGGCTCCAGAGCTGGACGCAGGGCTCCAGGTGAGGTCTCACCAGAGCGGAGCAGAGGGGCAGAATCCCCTCCCTCGACCTGCTGGCCACGCTGCTGGGGATGCAGCCCAGGACAGGGTTGGCCTTCTGGGCTGCGAGCGCACACTGCTGGCTCATGTCCAGCTTTTCTTCCACCAGTACCCCCAAGTCCTTCTCTGCAGGGCTGCTCTCAATCCCCTCATCCCCCAGCCTGTATAGATAGAGCTGATTTTATTCAGGAAAATCGCCCAGGGGAACTTCAGATCACTTGCTTAATAAACTTTGAGAAACTTCTGGTTTTGTCATTTAAAAAAAGCAAACAAAAAAACCCCCCAAACCAACCCCCCAAGAAGTAGGATTGTTCCCCAAAGAATATCAAATGATTGCTGTTCTCTTTTGCTCAATGCTATCTTCTAACAGAAAACTGTAACTTCCCATTCCCTAATCCCTATTTGCTGGGCAGGCCTGGACACATCCTTCAAACCACTTCTCAGCTCATTTGCATAGCAAAGCAAGCAATTAGCAGCCAGCAACCGTTTTACAAGAGTATTAGCACAATTTAATTAATACTCATGGAAGTCACTTACAAGGGACATCATCGCAGGAACTTGTGCATACGCCCACACGCAGCACACATCCTCCCCCCAGCCAGCTCTGCCTGAGGAACATCCATAGCTCCCCCAGAGAACGAAACCGGAGTCCGCCACGAGGAAACTTTCCGCAGTCTTCAAAAGGCAAGAAGATGAAGGACGTAATAAAGACTGATGCCCGTGCAAAGCGTGTTGGTGTTCAGTTTTTAAGCTTCCCTACAAAGTCCTGTACTACTGATACATTTATCTTGGAGCTAAAACCCTGAGCCCTGGTTTTAATGAGCACAGGAAGGTCAACCCTAACGGACTTAAAGGTATAGGCATAGCAACAGACTGCCTATATGGCAGAAAAAGGTCATGTCCTCATTTACAGACACATGGAAATGTAGAGGTAGATTTACAGCTCTGCTCACTTTCTTCACCTCTCACAGGTAGCAGCAGGGAACTGGTCTTCCACTAGCTAGGAAATCAGATTTACCATGACTGAAGAGCTGTATGTTACTACAACCAACGACTGACACAAAACCGAGCCAGCTGATGGAAGATCTTGGTGTGTCTGCTTGCACTTGGATCACAGCTGAAGTGAGGCTGGATTGCAAAGAGCCACATCTGGTTCTGGGGGTGCACTGCCCTCATCTTTGGGTTCTGAAACACAGACCGTGAAACGAGGTCTACGGCACTACTCAAAATTACAGTGCTAATGAGCAAGTTAGTTAGTCATGCCCTAAAAGTTAGGGGAAGTCTCATTTGTCCACATCAAGATCTTTATACTTTAGAATGCTTTTTTCTGGGTGAATTAAGTCTCTTGCACTGGCCATTTCTTACTGCATATAAAAAAAAAAAAGAAAGGCTCATAAAAAAAAAAAAAGAACTGAAGTGGAAAAAAAGCAGTGTGTTTTGTTTTCAGCAACTATGGCTTGATTCTTTGCTGCCATGGCTTTAACAACGAGGCTAGAAGGAAGTAGATGAGCATTCATGTGTGAAAAAAAGCCTATGTTTTTAACAGAATTAGGCAGCTGAGCTCATTTCCACCCCATTAGGATCAGTCTATGAGACAGTGCTGCCAATGAAAGCGCAAGAGATTAGTTTTCCCCTCACTAGCTTAAGCAATGCTCTGGGCGCCAAATACAGATCACAACACTTTTCAGGGATATTGCAAAGCTCGTGCAGGGAACTGATCCAGATCCTGCCTTTCAATTTCTCAGCAAAGCCATTTCCACACAAATGCACCACTGTGCCCTGAAAGAGTTTATTTTGAAATGGAAAGAGGAGAAAGGAGGTAGATGCTTATAGGAAATCCATTTGCTGAAAGTGTGTTAAGGAAAGCTAAGAGTTTCTAAGAAAAGATCTGTTAATATGTCACTGAAACATTCTAATAACTACTGCCACAGCTTGGCACCACAGGTCTGAAAGATGTAACAGCATTTATGGTGAGACACACTTTTTGTTCCTTTAATACACCACTGAGTTTATATAAAGAAAATACTGTGTTCCTAATTTCATTTTCCCCTAATATTCCTACCTAGAACAAGTGCTGAAAAAGTCAGTTTGATGGTTGGTTGTCCTCCAGCTGTTAATGATTTCCTTCTGTTCAGAGCAAAGGGCAAGAAAGAAGGGCAGAGAAAAAACAGTTATTGCTTTGCTATTAAAATAACAATATTCCTAACGGAGATGCGTTAGCATTTGCTCCCTAGATGGTTATAATGCATCTCAAGAAGCAGAAGATTAGAAACGTCAGGGATCTCCAACTGGCATCCATTCAGCTCTGCTCACTCAAGATTTACAGATACAACCACTTTCTCTTCCCTCTTAATCTTCAGAAAATCTCCCATGAAACTTAAAATCCAAGAGCATTACAGCTACAAAGTGAAGCAATCAAGTGTTGGGTCCAGTTAGAATTGCGGCTGCATGCACAATGTGAATTTTGTATTATTTGTGCCTACACACCGCGCCCAAGGACTTATAGAGAATTTTGTCTACAGTATCAGGGGACTCGCAACCAGCCCATCTAAGTCCTTCGGTATCCTGGTGTCTCACAGCAGCCCAAGGCTCCCTTCAGGGGTAAAAGGGTACACACACCAACACACACGTTCAGGCCTGACCATCACAGTACCCAAGCATCTTTGTGCCTCTTGCCCATGGACTACTATATGGAAACAGTGGTTTTCCCCACAGGGGGGCTGCCTCCCCCAAGCACACAAAACATCTTCAGCTCAATGTAAAACAGACGCAGGTGTCAAAATAGCCTGGCAATTCAGTGAACGGTCTGACTAGCAGATAGCAGTAGACTGCAGGCATTTATGTCTTCATCTGTGCCAGTGGGTAGCAAAAGAATCACAAGACTTAATTTTGGTTATGGATGAGAACATTTTCTACCTACCACCAGCCCTACTCCTTCATTCTTCTTTGCTCCATACCCCCCACTATCACTGTTTCTTCTGCCTACCTCAGCCCAGTCTCTTTGCCGCGCCAGCACTTATTTTATACTTAAAGTCCTTAACTACATCTGCTCCCAAGACTTCTTATTCCAGTCTGAGCTGCTGGTCCATCCCAATCCACTCTCCTTCAGGGACTGCAGCTCCTCATCAGACTGGGTTCCTGATCCCTGTCAGCCACTGGGTCTCAGTTGAGGGACTGAGTTGTTCCTCCTTCATCCTTAAAAGCATCCCAGCTCCCCCTCCTGCTCTTCATGCCCAGCTGCCCTACACAATCATCTTTCCCACCTTCTTCTCCCAATTCCTCTCCAAACCCGCTTCCCTATTTCCCTTCTACCAACACATCTCATCAGCTCGAAGTTCAAGCCCAGCAGATTTCTCTTCCAGACTGGCTGAGCACAGCAAGGAAACCATTTTCTCTAGAGGATTAAGGAACCTTTCACTTCTAATATTGAATTTAACTTTGGACAGGACAAGAGCAACTTAGAGCAACCGAAGTCTTTTGAAAATTTAGCTGTTACCATCTGTGAACTTTCTACTGTGTATACATGGACTACAATTCTTCCATTTCATCTAATTCAATCACACAGACAGATTGTGGTAGGTTTTCATGTTGACAGGAGGGGAAAAAAAAAAAACAAACAAAACAAAACCAAACCAAACCCAAAACACCAACAAAAACCAACCCCCCAGAAAACCCACCACACTCGAGAGGAAAGGTTAGCTTTAGAGATACATCAACTGCTTCCTCCAGAAGATGTAGGTTTAAGCTTAAAAATTGAATAAGCATGAGCAAAACATACGTTCCTTTTATCTCCTTCCTGGAAATGGCTGAAGATTTCCAAAGCATTCATCATGCTGGAGGTTTGCTTACCTTTAAGATTTTTCAGCCAACATGACAAAGTTTGATAGGCGCTAAAGAGACGGTCCTTACATAGGACCATAGGAAGTTTCAGGCAACAGATCACGCCACCTGCTCCACCTCCAACCCCTCCGGGTATTTTCTCTTTGCATTACAGTCTGGGTTACGGAAAGGGGCTAAATCTATATTCTGAGGCAAAGCTCCTGAGTAGTCAAACCTAGTCAAAGCTATATACAAAAAAGAAACATTCAATTTGTTTTTATATTTAGACTTTAAGAACCTGGAATGTGGATTTCCTTTCTCTATGTGCCTATCACAGCAGCTCACACAAAGGTGAGGGGGACTATTAAAATATTTATTAAAGAATGCATATGAAATTGTTAAAAAAAAGATTAAAAATACTGTAAGATCCAAGATCACTGGAAAACATTGCAGAGAAAAGGAATACAAAGGACTCAAAATTCCTCCGCACATCACAGCCAAGATACAAATACACTCAACAGAGGACGCGTGCCTAACAACTGCCTACATTACCACTACATCTAATGGAAGCACTAGCCCTCTGCTTTCATTGTACTTCCCAAAAGAACACAAAAATAAAAAAATAACTGCCTCTCAGCACTCAATTAAGATTTAGGATGTCAATCAGAGGAGGTAAAAAGCTGTTCTTGTTTTGTGATATTCAGAGAGTATATCTGCCGCAGTCATTGTCTGTGTTCTCCAATCTAGACATCGCAATCTGCATTAAAGAGTACAAGACCACCTAATGGAAACCTAACAGCTTGGGGGAGTGTTAGGTACCAGTATACTCATCAAAATAAATTCTCCTGTGAGAGCAGTTTATTGATTTGTATATTTGACTCTCTTTGGGATTATTGTTCAATTACTTTTATCCTCTGAGATGAAAGCAGCTGAATGTAACATCAAAAGCAGATAAAAAAGTCACATGTTTCAATTTTTCTTTCAAATCTGCATAATATCCATTACAGATCCGATTTTCAAGAGAGCCCTCTGAGAGCAACAGTGGAGGGTAACTCCATCAGACATACGGCTCTCATCTACATTTTCTCTAATTATTCTGGCTGAAGCTAGCATCTTTCCTATAAAGCACATTATTTGTCCTTGAGCAAGTGACAGTCTGCAGAAACTATCTGACTAGATCTCCTTTTATCAGGTGAGCTGCTGGCTAATTGTTGATATGATTAGTAATTTATCACCACTTATAAATACAAACACAGCATATAATTTCCACTGCTAACCTGTAGTACCATTGAAGAGCTTAAAGCATGGTGGTGGTCAAGAGACCATGAAAATGTCATTTTGCTGGTTTGCATTCATTCTTCACTAAAAGCTTTTCATGCTCTGCTTGCAAGAAAAAAATATGAGATATTTTTAATTGCCAACCCTCTGTTTTCACTGTGGGACATGGACTCACATCATTTTTGTTTTGCTGCTCACATCGCAACCAATGCAGCATCTGGAATCAGGATCTTGCTGTCTTGTTTGAGAGGCGTATGGTGCTCCTTTCCGTTTGCATGAAGTGAGCTTTGCTGTGCAGTCATCAGACAAAACTGGCTCCAGTTCCTCAAATATGAAAATCCACACACTCCAAACTTAGAACTCCAGTAGGATGATTTTATAATGAACAGTGCACTAGGAGAATCGTTCCTGTGTTTTATGTGGCAGGGACATTACAACCATCAGCTTGCAAACGGTGCCCTCCGTGATCACAACCCTCAATTGTAAAACTCAACAAACAGATGGCCTTACCGGCAGCCACATTCCCACTAACAGCATGAACGCGAGTTTTGTTAAAGGTAGATATACAGCAATATGGTGACTTTAAATAAATACTTGCACTTCTCAATTTGCATTTTTGACAAATACCTGTTTCCTCAGCTCTAAGAGAACTATCCAGTTTATAACACAAACAGTTCAGTAAGGCAATTAAGCTGCCAACTGCACGCTCTCGGGGTGGTCTGTACGCTCACCTACACTGATGTGAGCAAGACTGCTCTTTGAATTCACAGCAGCATCGGGTTAGGTATAGACTGGACCAGAAAGCCACTTTGAGACCAGGCAGAGACGGAGCGCTGGAATTCCAGACCATTGCAGCTGGATTTTTACTGCATTTGAGCTATTCATCTACTCTGGCACTATTTTTGTCTTTCGCAACAGACTGTTGTAACAATCAGGTCTTTGCAAAGCTATTTCAGACAAGGCCAGCTCGTAAAGCAAGTTGGTTTTCTTTTAGTGATGCAATTACAAGGGGAAGGTAGTCATGAATATTACTGAACTTTAAAATATTGTTTCTAGGGGCAACAGATTTTACCTGAAGAGATATTAGTGTTCCACCTCGACTTTAAAAAAAAAAAAAAAAAAAATATCACTTTAAAACTTACGGCAACACATTTAAAGTCCATTAGTCTGAGTTTTCAAATGTCATGCCTCGAATAAGACAGCCAAATTCCTGAATCAATCAAAGGGAATTATTTTACTCAGAAATTATGTGAACAGAAAGTAGCAGAAAACAGTCAAATGTAGAATAACTTTATGCTGTAACTTAAGCAACTAAATAGGCTTTTTGGTGAAATAAGAAGCAACACACTACATGTATCTGCTTCATGGGATGATGAACTGCAGAACATTTTGGGTTTTTTTTTCTGTAGAACAAGGTTTGGGATTTTAATTTGTGATCTGCCCTACAAATAGTGCCTGGGATGTTTTCAGGCATGCACACGCAGCCCCAGGTGCCTGAACACTGGCTCGCTAGCTGGGTACGCATCAGATGCAAGGGGCAAAGATGGCATATGCCAACTGCAGTTTGTCTACAGGCATAGTTTGCATCTGTATTTTTGACATGGTGCTCTTTCTCAGTTAAGTTTTCAAATATAGGCATATTTGAAATATGTGAAATTTTGCATAAATCCATATGCAAATAGGCAAACCCTAGTTTCTTCAATTAGAAATTCTCCAGAGCATCCTTGTACGCCAGTTTGACTCACACAAATGGCATGGCAGATTCTGTCCTAAGCGCTGAAGAAAATTAGAGCCTACGAATCCCTTCCGTCCTGGCTAACATCCCATTATCCCAACAAAGCATATTTAACATATTCACAAGATGACTCGCATTCATCTGAATAGTTTGCAAGTCCTGATGTATGGCACTGACGGCTTCAGATACAGAAGTGAATAAACTCAACAAGCTATCTCCAATAATTTACCATGAATCATACTGCCCTTCATCTCCAGTATGGCATTTGTGTTAATGTCTTCTGTTTGTTTTACCCTCCAGCAGTTCCGGTCAGGAAAGATTTTTTTTTTTTTTTTCTTTCCCTGTAGCCAGAGTATAGTGATGGTGCCTTCTATGTAAAAGGCAGACAGTATCTAAGATACAGCAGGATCAAGACTCATAAACTTCATTTCTTTCCCCAATACTCTCACAATTTTAGCTGGTCTGACAGGCAATTAAGCCAGATCAACCACTGCTGGTGAAGCATCTTGTCTAAAAGCAAAGAAGATTAAATAATCTAGTGATCTGATCCTGGGGGAAGATGGCTGATGGATGGGGAAAGAGCCATCTACCTTTATTTTCATATTTCCACTGAAAAATGAAGGGCTAGTAGTAACCACTAACATATAAAAAATAGACTCTTGTATTTCCAAATGCCAAGAGAAATAGCCTTCTGATTTCAGTGTAGCTAAAAAAACCCAAAAAACATGCAACAAAAAAACCCAACTCTTTAGGTTTTAAAGTTGACCTCAGTAATTGTACGAAAAAAAGATTTTACATCATAATGGGTAGCAATTTGAGACAATGAGACTTGATCGTGTCAAAGGCAGTTTCCAGTTACATGAATTGCACTGAAAATATTTCTAAAAACTGAGAAAACACCTTCAAATAAGTCACAATTCATTGTAGACCCATCAGACACAGCTCAGGCCTTTTATGTGAACTAAGTTCTGATGAATTTTTTTCTGACTTCTTGTTCCACACTAGAAAGCTGCATTTTTTATGTTTGCAGTGATCTGTGATCTGCGTGAAAGCCACTGAAAAACTCAAAAGTAAAACATGGAGGCTCCCATCCCCATATATACCAAGGAGGAAACCATCAGACCTAAGACACTCATTTTAAATGGGAGCCAAAATGCATGTATTTTTCTCAGAAGATGACCTTCGCCATTATTCTGACACAGACGAGGCTCAGGCTGAGTTTCGTTAAGTAACTGTGCCAGGCATCAACTATCTGGAAAAAAAAAAAGGTGCTACTTTCTCACACAGTAACTATGATGTGATTATCAATTTAAGAAAATGTGTATTAGGATGAAGATGGAATATATTTGCATGTGGACTCAAGTTCAAAACTGAAACATCACATACATAAATAAAAACCAAAAATAGCTGTACCATCATTTCAGTTTTGCTGAAATTTGGACATCCTTCTGAATGTTTCTTACTCTCCTACTACACTTCGCACCGACGACTACACTGCCTGGGTGTGGGAAAGGCGATTCCAGCAGCATGTATTTAATAGGAAGCCAACTGGTCACACAAGGGTTAATGAAGGAGACTTAAAAAATCCTGAGAACAGTTTCTAAGTTATAGATTACCCATACAGTACTAATCTCCTTATATACTTTCATAGCAACTGCTACAGAAGTACACCAAAAGAAAAGTTAATGTTATTATACAGGGAGTAGCATAAGGAGATTTCTATACCAACTCACAGCAGTTCAAATTCGTAACTTCAATTTTTGTCAAACGTATTACTGCAACAAGACTTGCAGTTGATTGGAATAAATTCATCAGAGTCAGTTTGAATATCGTACCCACTTACAGGCTGTCTCGTTAGAGGCAACGCACCCAGCTACGACTCCCAGGGTGTCAGCTCGAGAACAGACTGCAAAGCGATAACCTTTTCACTGTGCAGGATCCACCATCTAGCTAAATTCCTCAAAGCTATCAACGTGAGGGGCTACAGGCCTCAGCTTAATAAAACTAGGAGCTTCCTAGTGCCAAAAGAGAAGCCTCCAGCCCCGCAAACAGAAGAGGTCATTGTGCCAGATGAGATACAAGAAATATTGCTATTATGTGTGAAATCCTCTTTTACATGCCCCTGCATAAAACATTTCAATTAATGTTATTGCTTAATCCATTTATATCTAAAGCAAAGTGGCATGAAAAGGAAGCCCTAACACTGCAACAGTCTTTGGTGATAATTTGGAGAAACTACAAAGCAAGGAAGAATTTCCTCACATTATGTACCGCACTGCCAATGCATACACACATCTGATAGGAAGGAACCTTTCTTAATAAGCTTTCTGTTCCTTCCTAGAAGAAGGAGATTTTCATCTCCAGGAATAAGGGTGCAAAGCAACATGCTTCTCACCTCTCAACTATGCTTACCTACTTACTCATTCCAACCTAGCGCTGAAATGCATGGATTGCGCATCCTTAGTAGCGCAGCCACTGAAACTCCATATACACTGCAAATGCCACCAAATAAATTCATTAAATACGGGGCTGTTTTCACCTGTTGAATCCTCTTCCTTTCTGGGATACTCTTCGAACAAGTAGTTTAAAACCAACTTGAGCACGTCTCCACAAGCTGTAGGCAATAGTATCAAAGAGAAAAAAAAAATGCATAGTATACTAAACGTACAGTCCATCAGCCAGAAAATAAGTAATGTATGAAGACAGGGGAACCAGAAATGAAGAACCAGAAATTTTCAGCTACAGGGTTAACATTCTTGTGAAGATAATCCCCCTATCCAAGATGTGACAAATCCAACTTCCTAGGAGATGGCTTTGAGACGTGAAATAAAGCTGCATTCAGCAGCAGTGGACAGCACATGTCTGGTGCTTCTATTATAAGCAGAAATTAATACCCAGGTAGAAATAACCATAAATCAGTCTTACTTAGCTCATCAGCTGAAATACCAGCCTTTACATAAGAATACATTTTTGGCATTTCCAATCTTACACTTCAATTGTGATAAAAAGCCAGCCTTGTCACTTAATCCTGGTCTGCTAATCGGGAAGGGTGGGAAGCGGAGACGTGGAGCTTGCATCCGACTGCTCAGACTCCGAAATGACGGCACGCTGGGAGGTTGTTCTGCTGACAGTGCGTGGGCATCTGTCGCCATCTTAGAAGCTGGGAAGGAGAAGGAACCATATATCCTGAATTAAGTTTGAAAGTGAGATGCTTCTGAGATGCCAGTTCCAAAACTAAATACATCAATAATGAATAACTTGATCGTGGAGCAGATCAAATGCATTGCTCAGCAGCTGAGGCCTGATTCAGGAGTGGTATGGATTTTCTGATGCAAGTAATCATTATATATGCGTAAAGATCCATAGGATTCAGATTGAAAACAGATCAAAACTACTTCAATATGTTAATATGATAACAGTTCTCCTGGGAAGATAACTGCTGTAATTGGGATCGGACTGTAACTGTACTCTGAAAAAGGCAGGCCTGTGTATTTTTGCCTACAATACACTGAGTGTGTTGCAAAAGGAACTAAGAAACTTATGTCTGTGCTTTGAATAGAGGCATGCAAGATCTAACATATTTGATAAAAAGCCTGTAACTGCCTTTTTTTCCCCTCTCATTTTGTGCCTAGTGCTTCAAAAGAAATAAAAAAAGAACACACCAAATTAGTTGTACAGCATTGTAAGTAAGGAGACATAGATGGAGGCTGCATGCTCAAAGCTGATGCTCGGAAGAACAAATTTCATTCTTGGCATAGGAAGTCAGGCAAAAATCCTCTGCCTGGTTTTTTCCCCTTTAAATAGCGTACTGGAAAATACTAAAGTATCTTAAGTCTGCTATCCATCAGTAGCCCTAAGTGAGCATGACATGTGAAAAGGGAACATTTAAATGGCCTCAGATTTCAATTTCTACCTATATCCAGCAGGAAAAAATATTCCTCGAGTTGACCAGGAAAAAAGGCTTGGCCCTTTGATACAATAAATATATGGATGAGGGAATCCAAAATCATTGTATTAGAGAAAGCCATACAGCTTCACGCTTGGAAGCTTCCAACTTACCCTGACACCAAGACCGCTTAACTTGATGATATTTCTGTTTCATCTAAAATTCTCATAAAAGGTCAGACAGTTTGGGAAAATCCTGTTGTTGAATCAGAAGCAGTAGGAATACACACTGGTTATCTGTGGGGAACCACTCCCCTTCCAGGCCCTGAACCATGCAAGAGCTGAGGACCCTGCCTCAGCTACTGGAGTAACTCCAATTTTAACGATAAAGGCTCTGGGGTCAGGTTGTGAATGTTACTAAAATTAGACATTATACACTAACAGCAGGAATGAAGTGGCTCCTATAAAGGAGCCACCACTGAGGAAGAACTTACGCCACAAAAAGCTGTGTTTGGGAGCATGAAATGACAGAAGAAGTCTGGCCCGTGTACTGAATTGGTCACTTGAGTGTCAATGCTCACAGACATCCATCTATAGCTAACCAGAGACAAAGGGAAAAAACTCTCATTCACCCGTGATAGTGTGCTTTTATCTCTAAACTTTCTTTTCCTAGTCCAGAACTGCAATAGCAATCAAAGGGGAATAAAAGGAGTTTTCTTTGATGAGCATGTCATGCTGATGAAAGGCAGCAACAGCCCTCTACGTAGACAAGAACCATAAACATTAACAGACGTTGATATGTGGAGCTTCTCTCTGTTGTGTGTCAGTCCTCGACAGGTTATTTTTATGAATGAAATTCTTCATAGGAAGTGAAGGTGCTGCTTAATTTCTGCCAGTGCTTTGTTGGAGTTCAGCTGCCCAGGGCCAGCCCTCAGCGGGTGGTAGCTGTGACCTCGGATCTGCATCCAAGTTCATGCCTTTTCCCTTGGTCAATGCTTGACCTACGGAGCAGCTATGCCTGCGCCTCGCTCATCTGGACCCAACCCTTTCTTGCCAACCTGACTTTCTGGGTTGACCTCAGGCCTGCCCCATCGCTATGGACTTGGTGGCAATCTGGACTGTCTCTTGACGCTCATTACCATCACCAGACATGCTCAGCTCATCTTGTCCAGGTACTGTGGGACTGCGCCTTTGTCAGTGAGGGCACTGCCTGTGCCTGCCCTGCCATCTCCCACGGCTCCTGGCTTGTCAGCCTTTCTGGAGCAGCCCCCTCTTGCTACTCCTGAAAATTTCTGCATTTGCCATCAAATTCTGAGATTAAGACAAGCCATAATAGTCCTTATATTAATACATCAGTAGTCTTTTTGTTTAGCATTTCCATATTGCTTTTTGTTGCCTTTGAATTTTTAGCAAACTTTTCTTTAGTTTGTTTTCATTGTTTTCAATAAAAAGGTCTGAAAACTTCATATTGAGATGTTATTTTGTCCATAGCAGGCAAAGCTTTTGTCAGCTGATAATCACAGACGTTGGTGTGTTTATATTAACCTATTTAAAAATCTTAAAGGGTTATAATAGAATGGGGAAGCTTTTAAAAAGGCATTTCTCAGAAGTGTTATTCAAAAAGTATAATGGTCCCATTTGTCAAAAATGGACGTTTGCCCTTTAGCACAAACCTGGTACATAAAATAGTCTTCAGACAAACTCCTTTCAAAATAGCTGCTCTCTTCAAGTTTTCAATAGCTGACACTGAAAACACACTTTGCCCCTAGCTCAGAGGACAACCATTTCGTTTTAGCCTGCTCAAGAAGAAATGAAAGTTGATTGTCTCCAGCTCCAGCAGCCCCCATCGGCTGCTCTTCAGATTTGAATGTGCCCTTCAATCTTCATAGATTTTCATACGCAATAAGGAAGAGCAGGGCAGGAAAACCCGAGGAAGGAAACGTCTGTGCGCGAGACGGAGCACAGGATACGCTCCAAAGTGAGAGCCACTGTCAAGTTTCTGAGGTTTCCACGCTACTTACAAAATGTTTTACATTGTCTTTTAGTATGACTGCTGCACAGAGAAGGTAACCTTGGAGATAAATTGTTCGTGAATCAGCAAATACTTGCGTGTGTTCTTAAGATTTTTCTGAAGTGAGATATTTACATCCTTATACAATCCTGAGGGGAAACAGGTGGCTCTTCAATGTACTTGTGGCTTTTTCAATTACATGCTTAGGCTCACAGAATGAGGACTCAGGGGTGGGTGGTTGGTTGCTGTGTAATTGCCCTGCTATGGCAGGCAGTGTTACAAAAGCACCAAAATCTCCCTTACTAAACAGGAATGCATTGGTTTGCTTGCATGTAATTTGTAGTACAGTATTTGCCTTGAATGGTTTCCTTTTGCATTTGAATGCAAACTGAACACATTTATTTCTATCTACTTTCACAAGTTACTTTGCATTCAAATTATAGGAACTTTTATGCACATTATGCTACAGACTAAACAATGTAAGAGAGGCGTGTGCTGGAATACATAGAGCAACTAAACCAAGAAGTAGGTCTAAAGTTCTCGCTTTTCTCCCAAGGAGATAGAAAACTCTGTAGCTCTGATGTGCACTATGCAGACAGTACCAACATCATCACACCAGAAACACGACCAAAGAACAAAAAACCTCAGGGTTAGGAAGCAACACATTCAAAATTATCTCATCAAAGAGGCCTTAAAGACCTCTGTGCGAGCAGCAACGCAAGGAAGGGTTCACTGGCGCTCTGACATGGCTGCTTTCGAATGGTCCTGGACAATCCCTTGGCTATTTCTCTGTTGCAGTCAAGCTAAAGGCACTCAGATTTGCTCACTCTGAGTTTCAGGAGTCCTGGGGACTGAAAGGACATTTGTAAATTAGTAGCTACTGACCTGTGATTGACCTTCAGTGTGTGATCAATAGCGTAGATAGTACCAGAAGGGATAAGACTAAAGATGGAAATTCTTGGAAAAGGTACCAATGAGATCAATCACATTACGATTGGAAGTCCTCAAACCACATGTGACAACACATATACTTTTAAATATAGCTTGTCCTTAGAAATTTTTTTGGCCACCCGTTACCCAAAGACTTTTGACTCCAAAACTGCTCTAAACTGAACAAGCTCAAGTGTGTGGTACACCTATACAGTGAGCAAGGCAGGTGCCATCACGCAGTGCTCACATTATATGCCACATCTATTATGTTTCCATGTAAGGGTTTCAGAACCACAATCACTATTCCTAAAGGAACAAGTTTTGATGTGATATCCTTCTAACTTGCCGACACAAATACTCATATTGCTATTGGATCTTGGACATCAACAAATAGCAGAAAAGGTGACAGAAAAATACAAATATTCATCTTTTCCAAAGCATTACATTTACATGAATAAAGAAGTTTAACTTAGAAATGCCTCAGGACCACAGATCATTAAGATAATCTCCTCTGCCTTTGTAACGCATACCGTAGGAAATGATCTGGCACCGCAATTTCCATTCTAAGCTTAAATGCCCCAGGCAAAGAGGCTACTAATTCTAATACATTAGTCCCAAGACTGAGGTTTAATAGAATTAGTTTGCTTTTTTCTTTCTTAATTTCCATTCAGCTATTCATAGCTATATTCTTGGTATCATCCTACATCCTTCTTCCTCCTAAGTGTTTACAAATGCCTAAATTATATACTGAGGTTTTTTTACTTTCTGCCCAGATGTTGCCCAACGGAGGCACAACATGGATGCCTAATTACCTCTTTACAGCCCACAGTATCTCCTTCTATTTTCCTGAGCATTTTGAGTGCTATTATTTCAAATCCTTCCAGTTTTTCAGCATCTCGAAGATAACGACTGATTATTATAACACGTTTAGGAATATAGTTTCTCTCCTCCACCTCTCTTCATGCTTTGAACCAGAACATTAGATAAGCCTCCTAACTCATAAGAGTGGTATGTCCAGAAGTCGCATCTGGCATATTATGTGAGTAAACGTGAAAAAAAAAAAACAAAACCCAAAACATTCTAAATGCAAGTGGCACAAAAAAGACATGATAAAAAAAATATCAGCTGGCAAAAAATACACTCTTGCTGATTACCAACATTTTAGTTATGTCAAGATGTGCAGCGTTCCTCTGCCTGCAAAGTAAAATGAATGCAACAAACGAAATCATCTTACTTAGGAAAAGTCAGAAAACAATTTAAGTGAGGTTAAGAGAGCAATGGAAGACTCAATTCTTATCAAGCAGCATTTTTGCTGTCTTTCAGGAAATTCCTGCACACAGGAAATGTGTGTGTGAAGATTTCTGGAAAAAAAGACAAAGAAGGTGAGCAGGTACTCGGTTCACGTTGGGAAACAGGCATTTACATGTTGGGAAACAGGCATTTACAAGCCTCTTTTTGTCCTCATTTTGAACTCAGTATCACAAAATATTCTGGAAAAAAGGTATTTGAAGACAAATTTTAGTGCACAAAATTAGGCGTTACTTTAGGAATATGAGTAAGCATAGAAAAATGTCACAAATAAATCATTAGGAAATAAATTTAGAAATGAAATACAGAGGGAGATGAGATGAGATGAGCACTAGGCAGAACATTTGCAGAGCCACAAGAGAAAGGGTAAGATGTTTCAAACACTGCAGGTGGAAACAGGGAGAGCTTGGAAGATACTTCTTTTTGGAAATGGCAAGGAAATTCTAATCTCTGCCTTTCAATCACTTACCCAAAAACCCTTCCAAAGTTTGTTTATTCAAATGAAGCAGAACTTGGGCCAAAATGTAACCAAAGACATTTAGTGCATCCCAAACCTCAGTTCTAATTCTGAAACAGCAATTACATCTGTGCTGAGATATGCCAGTTTTGCATAAAAAAAAAAAAGTGAAACACATTGAATAAATTTGATTCAACTCAAAAGTTCTTGTGGTATTGTACGTAATATCTTAGCTTCATTTCTTTCACTAATATATAGCATAAAAAAAAGTACGCATCCTATCCTGGGAGCATGAATTGAGCTTGTTTCCTGTTGATCTTACTAAGAACTTTATGAAACTTCATCCTCACTAAACACCAAGGAACACGAGACCCTTGTTTACTTCCATTTTTATAGTGTCTAATTCTCACGTCACTGCAAGAAGTTAATAACCTACTTTCTTCCGATGAGATGTTTGTTTCACAGTGAAAAATCAGCACATGGTACACGTCATTCATTGAAGCAATCAGAAGAACTCACTTCAGTCAACACCATTTATCAATGTCAACCGGAAGAGCAATTATATTTCATCCAACCAAAAATAAACAGACAGGCGTCACATCTTTGATGACAGGCAAAACTACTGACTGTATGGCTCTCATCAAGTCCCCACTAACACAAAATTGTACGTGGGTATTTGTGCTGGTCTAGGAATGCATTACATTGGAGTAATCAGGAAACAAAATTTTAGAGAAACATTCTGGGGATGTGCATGGGAGCAAAGGGAAATTAAGAACGTAAATCTTGAACGGATCAAAAGGGAAAAAACCATCAAAATGTATAATGGTGTGATTTGTCAAAATATACTACAATGGCTTTATTTTTCCAGATTTCCTTCATGCCTGTAAATCCAGACTACCTCCACTAACATCACAGCTCTGGTGGAAAGCTGGATGCAAGAGAAAAGATTCTGGTGTTGGTTCTTTTACGAAGCAAACACATAGAATCACAAAGCAATTAAACATTCAGCACTCTGCTTAATCCCAACCGCAGTATGCTTTATTGCCTAATGTTTATCTCAAAGTGGCACCCAGAGAATCCAGTCAGGGTTAATGCACTAACATGTGTACAGAGCTCGGTGAAGTCACAGGGGCTATCCAGTGACTTAGAATATATTAAGAGAAGTCTTACAGAGTTAAAGATAAAAATTGCAAGC